>VDFB02190868.1:0-50509 GCA_007258455.2 Sequoia sempervirens | reverse complement strand
GATAACTTATTCAAATTTTTATGTCAAGTTGCCTAACTCTAATTTTTCTGAATTTTCATTGCCACTTAAGGGCCTATTTTTTCCATGGTGATCCTGCACATACCCTTTTAGAATAAAAATTTAATAAATTTAATTTAATGAACATGCTTAATTTTACTTGACTATCAATGCCATATGCACAATGCAAAATGTCATTCGTCCTCTCCATTCCTGTAGCAGCATACAGATCTTGTGTAGTAGCATACGAATCCTACGTAGCAGCATACAGATCCTACGTAGCAACCTCCTGAGTGCCACTAGGGTCATATGAACAAGTCGCCCCGCAAGATTGACACACATGGGTTCAAAGGCCACCACCCGAAGACTCCCTTGGATGGCATTATACAATAGGGCTAATATGATGGATGACACTCTGGGTCAAAGTGTTGATCACTTGCAATGTCTCTACGTTGGCACTCTCCTTCGCAACGATAGGCATAACAATGTGCTCACCAGGTAGCCTAGTGATAGATCATCTCCCTTACCACGTAGGATTCGACTATGCACCGGGCCTATCCTGAGCCAACCCCCGACCTCTCCCCTGGAAATCCCTCATATCAAAATAATTTGGGATTTGGTTCAATACAAACTCACTATACATAGTTTCCTACAAAAATATTGGGGGACTTCACAATTATTGCACGGTGGGCAAACAAAGACCAAGTACCACCTATCATAAAAAAGGTTCCTAATCTCTTGGTGGTGGCACCAATGAATAGGAAACCTCTTTGCATTGAGGATAAGATTTTGATTTGTTCTAGGGTCAGTGAATAAAGAGCAAAAATCGCCTTTAGTAATTTTTAAATCTTTTACTTGTTTATATGATAGTTTAGCTACATAATATTCCCTAGCTGCCCACCTCCTATCTTGCCATCCCATTATTTTTGGGTTATTGAATCTACATTTTTTTAAATCTCTTTCATTGAATTTTCTAGTATCATTCTTTCTACAGTTGAAGCATTTGGATCACTCAACCTACTGATAAGATCCTCAATTTTTTTTTTGTTGTTTTCAATTTCACTCAAATTTTGTTGAGTGCCAAGAGGGTGTTGAGTGATTGGTGGAGGAGGTTTATTTTTTTGAGGAGGATTTCTTGTTCTTCTTGTTGACGATTTTCAGGATTTGTAGGATTATTTGCATCTCCTACAAATTAAAAAAAAAATCAAATCTAACCTAAAACAAACAAAATCAACTTGAAACTAAGAAATTCAAAAAAAATAGAAAACAATACTTACCTCCTACACCTCTTCGTCGTCCCAGTGCCATCTTTGCAAACAAAAAGAAACTATTGTTGATGAATTTTGTAGAATGCCTCCCTAGAATGTGAGTGAAAAAATGAGGGTTTTTGGCTACGGGTAGAGTAGAAAAACAAAGAAGAGAAATGAATGGCTTTCACTTTTCTTTTTTCTTTTAAAATGCCATAATGTGAGCACGTTATAACGCACTCACGTTATGACATTTTCAAACTTTTTTTGAGGTTTTCCACAAAAGTGTATTCCAACTTCATGCACTCGCCTTGAAAGAAAAACCTAAAAACAAAAAACCAAAATATAGAAACAAATGTTTTAATGCCTAAAAATTTAGGAAAAAACCCTAATCAGGGACTCATTCTCCCTTGGGTGAATGGGTCCTAGCTTAGGCTTTTCAAAAATGTTTTTATAGATTTCTAAGTTGATTCTTGTGGTTTCCAGATTTTGGTTTTAGATAGTGAATTATAGTTTCAAATTTTTGTGAAATTAAGCTTGGATACAAATGTAAAATATCTAAACATGACAACTTACGAAAGATAATTTGATGTGTAATTTTCATTCAATTTTCAAATGTAGATGAATGATGATGCAATGCTATGTAAATGATTTGCAAAATGATTTTTTTTTTGTATTTTTCATATTTTAAGAGATGCAAAAATGTAATCCTAAAACCCTAAGTGAAAAGTAAAATAATGAAAGTTAAACAACTGTAAATGAGATTCAATTCAATGCAATAAAATGCAAATGAATGCAAGATCTAGATCTAGGGTGAAATAAAATCCAAAATCATAAAGAAATAATGCTAAAAAAATTGAGTTCACCAAAATGAAAAGAAAAAAAATGGGTGATGGGTGAGAGGTTGTATCGATGTGGGGTATGATGGACCTATTATTCATCAATTCATTAGGAAATAAGATCCACATAAATAATTTACTAACTACCCTTAGGAGAATCAAATCTATGGAGGAATCTTCATATTTCCTTTTTGTGTCAAGATGGGGGTCTAGATCAAACAACACTTTGTGGAGAAAGAAATTAAAAATAGAAAATCAACTACAAAATGCAATCTATCACTTGGATTTAGTAGATTAAACATAAAACTAAAGGAACCAAAAAATGTTTTTGACAAATCTAAAAGAGATAAATGTTGTGTACCTCTCAAGAAATGATATTTTTAGAATTTTCCAGAGGACTCATTCACCCAATGGTGAATGGGTCCATTGTAGGTATTTTCAAAATTGGTTTTTGGGTCATCTAATCACATTTTTGCACTTCCAAATTCTTGGGTTTCACAGTCGAATAGTCATAAATAAATCAAGGATCTGAATTTCCATGAGATGACAACAAAGGTGACAAAAAATTTAACTTTATAATTTTGCAACTTTGAGATCTTCAACTTACAAATATGCAACAAATAACGAGAGGGGAAAAATGTTTGTTTTTTGGTGAATGGGGGCTTGCCTTGGTCAAACCCCATTTTTTGTAATTAAACCTTGAAATGAAATGAAATAGCATCAAAGGAATGATGAATGAACAACCAAACATCACAACTCACCAAACCTTCGAAGGATTGAAATGTTGACTTTGATCTTGCATGAAATGGTTTTAATGGATGTGTGTACCATAGAAAAATGGATCTTTGGACATTTTCATGGTCATTTAGGTCTTTTTCATGTGAAGCTTGGCTTAGTTTGCTTAGATTTAATGTTGCAATGTAACTTAAACGTTCACATTAGGTTATGAATATTCAAATTATGATGTCTTGTGAAGGTATTGTGAAGTGTTGTAACACATTTCTCCACTTTTCTAGACTCTTCTTATTATAATTCATCTAAATATTCCATTTATATCCCTTATCAAGTCCAATTTCAAAGTGTTTTAAAGTCTTGTAAATTTTTTTTATGTTTTTGTAGGCTTTCCACCATTAATTACACCTTTCTTATGCTTTATTTGGCCCCTTTATGCACTTATAGGCCTTAATTAAGTGTGTTTTTTAATACAAACTTGAAAAACAACATTAAAAGCAACTTAATTTCTGACACCCACTTGCAAGCCTAGAGTGGGACCCATTCGTCATGGGTGGCGAATGAGTCCCTCTTAGCACAAAATTCAAAATAAATTCAATTTTTTTTTTGGTTTTTATTCATTAAGACCTTATGTCAGCCTGTGATGTATTCTTTGTGAATTAGGGCATAAGTGTGTATAAATAAGTGTTTTTCCATCCATTTTAACCCACATTCATCTCATTCACTCAAGCATACATTCATCCATTCAATCAAGCATTTGAGTAACATTGAATCATTGAATCAAGCATCATGGAGCAACCATTGACATATCTTCACACTTCAACAATAAGGTTTTGGTGAGTTTAGGAAATTTTCATTTTGTTTATTCATCATTCCTTTCTTTTTTTCATTTTATTTCTTTATCAAGGGTTTGATTACCAATGTGGGATTTGACCAAGGAAAATCCCCATACTCTAACCCTTAACCATTTTCCCCTTATTTACATGTGTGTTTGTAGGTCTTTTAGGAATATTTGTCAAATAAATAGGTGCTAAAAAGTGGTCAACAAGTCATAAAAGTGATTCAAGTCAATTAAACCTTAATTCAAGCTTGGAGACAACATTCAGTCTATTTTCTGTAGATTTGACTCTATCAACCCGACAAGAAGACAAGTGCAAATCTGGACCCACAAAATTGACCCTTGAATTTGCAAAATTTTGGAGGACTAATTCGCCATCAGTGGTGAATGAGTCCCACCTTTAGGCTAGAAAATTTGATTTCATCAAAATTCAATTCTCGACAGTTAGAAACCTGTTATGGTAAAGATTACCAGCAGAAGGACTGATTTGACATCTGCAGCAAATGAGTCCCACTAGTCATAAACAATGATTTCTGTTAGATTCTAGAATCTTCCAACATCAATATTCCATCTCCAAGTGCACTATGTTCAGTCTCATTAAATTCTGATTTCATTTGTTTATGTTTCTAATTCATTTTTTCATATCACACTATGTTTTCAAACACTTCATATTTCACTAGTTTTGCATAAATAATCAATCAATTTTATCATTTTTTTGCATTTATATCATTTCATTTAGGATTAATTCTATCTTGAATACATTAGTTTGAGTTAACCACCTTATTGTTTGGGTCTATCTCTCTCCTTTTAGGTTAAAAACACTAAGAGTGCAAGAGAAGTTCATAGCCCACCCAAAAATTGATGGTTCAATGTGGATCTTGATACTTGAATCTTTGAATTGAATGCTTGGATTAGATCTTGAAAGATACATCACAATTTTATCTCCAAAAAAAAGCATGATTGAACATAGCTTTGATATGATGAATGGATCTTGATTGCAGTAACAAATGATGAAGAATTCTATTATTGAATGCTCTCAGTCATCAACTTTACTATAATTTTTCTCACTTGAAAATCTTAGATGAAACTTAGTGAAATAACCTTATATTTATAGATATATATCCTTAATTTCATGAAATTAAAATTTCACAAGCTGACAATGAAATATAGATTTGAAAATATTAAAATACCACCAAAAACATAATTTAAATTTAGGTCCTAGGTCTAAGGGAGGACCCATTCTCCCATGGGTGAATGGGTCCTAGGTTCCTAAACCTAGTACACACATTTCTCAATGATAAGTGTTATATTAAGGCATTAGTGAAAGTCAAGTTTCCTCTTCAAAAAATGCAATTAATAGGCTAAGAAAATAAATTAAGGGGGAAATTAAGGAAAATTCAGCCCAATTAATTAAAGGATCCCTAAATAAGTGTGAAAGTGTAAAGGGGTACACTTTACAACACTAAAATAAGGAACAATCAAGTCCAAATTAACATTAACTCCAAATTAAGTGTGAAATGTACAAGGGATACATTTTTCTACACTACACAAGTATCCCCCTTTAAGTGGATTAGGAGGTTGCCCCCTCAAAATGACATATTATTATCAAGTATTTTAGCATATTTACTATTATATTATTCAATTGTGAAAGTTATTTCATAACACAATTTTTGTCATTATATATATATATATATATATATATATACTCATATAAGACCTTGTAAGGTCTATGTTTTAGAATTTGCACACATTTATGTTAAGCTACATGAGTGACGAGAGATATGTAGAAGAGAGTGGAATGTGTCTAAACAAATTTTCATCTTATAGCTATTAAAGTCATTTATGTAAATGGCAAGTTTAGAGCTTGACTATATGTCGTAGAAAAAAGGACCCTTTGCTTGACATGTGATTAATTCATGATAAAATGGACTTAATGAGGGCTTAATCTAGTGTTGTGAGAAATTTTATGCGTCCACACTAGGTCTTGGACCCTTATAAATTGAATAACATGCTTTTAATGATGTCTTGTAAAGGTGTTGTAAAGTGTTGTAAGATGCTTTCACACTTTTCTAGACTTAATAAACCTATTTCTCCCTAATTCAACATTATAAAACATGTTTAATACCATTATTATACATTAATCTAGAAGGTTCTTAACTTAAATTTAATGATAAACTAGTGTTTTAATGTTTCTTGCACATTCACATTGGTTCTTGTGCATTCCTAGGCTATGTGGACCTCATTTTAGTGTTGTAAAGTGTATTTAATCACACTTTCACATTGATTTCTATGTCCCAAGCCTATTTTATATTTACATCATCACTAATAGGTCCTTAATAACCCATATTGTGCATCTTGAGGTTCAAATTGATAAAAAACCCATCAAAGTTACAATTTAAACCTTCTTTCCTTATCTCCTAGCTTCTTAGTTGTTGGAACATTTCACCCCTATGGGACCCATTCACCATGCATGATGAATCAGTCCCATCCAGGTGGGACCCATTTGCCATGTGTGGCAAATGAGTCCTATCTGGCCCCATTTTGACCTTTGAGCGAGAAAAAGTGAAATTTAAAGTTTAATTTCACTACATGTCAGCCTGTGATGAGGTATGATCAGGATACTAAGGAAAAATTGTCTATAAATAAGTTTTTTTTTATCCTCAATTTTACATCTCTCATCATTTATTCATCATCTTTCTTCTCATCAAAGTCAATCAAGCTAGGGTTTCTTCATTAGAAGTCATCAAGTTAGTTTTCTAAAGCATTCAAGGGTTGAGTCTTCATGTATTGTTGTAGAATTTCAAGATAAATCACCATGGAAAGGTAATCATCTCCATTTTTTCATGTTTCATTACTTTATTTCATCACTTTGGTTTAATTACCTAAAGGGGTTTGACTCACGTAAACCCCCATATCCTAACCTTCAACACTTTTTCCCCTTTACATCTATTTGTGTATGCAGATTTATCAAATAGAAAGGTGAGGAAAGGTGTACATATCTCATCAAAGTCATTCAAGGTGTTTCAAGCCCTTTTTCAAGCTGGAGAGAGTCTACAGGTCCAGTTTTGCAGATTTAGATCTGGGGATTCATCAAAAATAGAATTGCAGACCTAAGCCACAAAATATTGTCTAGATTTCTCTATTTTATAGAAGAGGAATCATTCTCCATTGATGGTGAATCAGTCCCATTTCAATGATTGAATAGTGATTTATGTTGATTTGGATACCCAATTCCCCGAAACTAGTTCCAACACTTTCTGGCAAAAACAAGACTCATTCGCCATGCATGGTGAATCAGTCCCGGTGAGCATTTTTGGTGACTTCTTCAAGTATTCAAAGCCTCATTTCAGCCTCTTCCAGCTTCCAAGTTCATATCTTCAACTAGGTTACTTTCTATTACAGTTTGTTTTCATTTCTAGTTAAATAGTTTGAAGACACATTGTGTTTTCCAACACTTTTGCACTAGGTTATAATACATTCCTTAATCTGCATTTTCATTAAGTTCTCAACATTTAGACACATCCACACACACATTTTATACCTCTCTTTCCATTTCTTCTAGTGTTATCAAAGTCATTTTGGCCCATTTTCCTCTCCTTCTAGGTGAAAAACCCTAAGAAGGAGCTAGAGATTTTGGGGAACCAAAAAATATTTGTTATATTTTGGTGAACCTGCTATTTGAATTCCCTCTTCTCTAATTTTGGAAACCATTAATCATCCTATATTTTCTTGCATTGCATTTTGCATTCTAGGGTTCCATTTTTGCATTAGTAAAAGTGCATGATAGGTTGCATTTTTGCATCTTTAATCATTGAAAAGTCCTAAAATTCTACATTTTTCATGTAGAATTGCATCATAGCACTTAGAACACATCAAAATCAGTTACAAATTTCTTTAAAAAATTAGAAAAAATCATTACTGGGACTCATTCACCACCCTGGGTGAATCAGTCCCTTCTGACCCCTGAAATAACACTTTACATAACTTAGAAAAAAAAATTTAGGCTTTTGTTTGGTGCCTTCACTTGTATATATTATTCAATTTCAATTCTATAGCATGCATTTTTTCACATCTTGCTTCAAATAGCTCATTTCATGCATGTTTAAAATTCACATTTGCATTTCCAATCTTTCATTTTTCAAATTATTGCAAAGTTTCATCAGTAAATTACTTTGTTTGAAATCTCAAAAGGTGCATTTCATCTTGTGTTTCAATTGCATTTTACATAGCTTCTCATACATTTAAATCATTATCAATAATAATTGTTTACATTCATGGCCTTTAGACTCTTGCAAGTTCCATTTTCAACTCTATTTCATAGTCCTTTTAGATTAGCTTACATTGAGGAAACATTAGCACATATAAACAATCAATCACACAACACATCAAATGATCCAATTAAACAAATTATTCAAATTCGAAACAACATCTCATCCAAGCCACTTAGTAGTGATGATGTTGATAAGTTAGATGAAGCCCTTAAGGGCATCCTCTCACTCACTTTATCCTCTAAAGATTTTCATGAGAAGCCTAAAGAAATTGATGACAACTTATCCCTCAAACCTTTTTTTAGTGATGACTTGGACATGTTAGATGAAGCTCTTAAAGACTTCATCTAATCTAGCACATCCACTAAAGGTTTGAAATAAGAGGAAGCAAGCAACGATAATCATGATAATCATACTTGTTCTTCTCCTGATGTCTCTCTCATTGGTAATGCAGATATCTTTATGAAAAAAGACACATTTATTGAAGATCATTTAAGTCTTGCTTGTTTTCCTCCTACTCCTTGCAATAACATTATGACACACAAAGCTGAAATAATTTCTCCTACCTTACCTAGTATCGATAATCATGACAATCCACCCCTTTCCTCTCCTAATATCTTCTCTACATATGAAGAAGATAGTTCAGTGTTAGAAGATATTGTGGAGGAACACCTATTTGAACAAAAAAGTCCAATCACTAGTAACCATGAAACTCCTAGCTGTCTTTCTCTTGATGCCTCCTCTATGAGCGATGAAGCTATCTTTCCAAATACCATTATGAAATGTGATAAAAATATTAGCTCTCCTCCTCAAGTTGATATTATGGCACATAAGAATGATACCTTCAAGAATATAGACAACCAACTCAAGCCTTCTTCTCATATCTTCACCACTATTGTTACTCAACACAATTCAACCCTTAATTATTACCCTATGCAAGCTCACTCTATACCTAACCTCATTCTTCCAACTGATAGTCTTCATGATTGTCCTTTCATAGCCATCAACCCATACAAAAAAACTTCACTCAACATCTATACTCTCACCAACCATTTTTCCAAGAAGCCCTTACCTTTGTTACATCCTAAATCAATACATAAATAACATTAGTTGATGCACCTTGCCATGTAATAGTTGTAGGATCATAGCATTCTCACTATTACATGTTCTACATCCCTTGCAAGGGGCAGCATACTGTCATCCACTTTAGGCCTATCCTTCCTTGCACTTAGTGGGGGGAAAAGAGTTAGACAACCTTCTCTTTCGACTACTTGTTAAATTTTCATGAACATATAAGAGCAAGCTTGAGATGTGAACGAAATGTCTTAAGATTGACTCGCATGTGACATACTCCCTTTCTTTAAATGACGTATATTATCATAAAACATACGACTTGGCATAGGGCTTTTCGAATAAGCTCTCATGTTCTTCTCTTCTACTTTAAAGAAATTGCTCACAAAAATGGTGTTAGAAACTACTTTAAAGTGGGGGGCATACATTACCATGTTTCATTTGCATTCTTTGTTCCTAGTGTAGCATTGTCGTTTATGTGATGCGTTCATCACTTTGTGGATGACATTGGGTATGATGTCCTTCATAATTGTGTTCTTTCTTAGCATATTACATTCCTCTTGGTGGCATGATGTGACACACTGCATCCCCTAAGTTGTGAATATTCTATTCTTTGATTGGTCCTATTTTGGAGACATTAGACACAATGTTCCCTAGGTGACTGACCTTGCATGAACTGAACAAGACTTCTTTGAACATCTTTCATTCTTTTACATTTTAAATTTTAAATTTTTTCATTTTTCATTTCCTTTTTTCCACCTTGCATAACACAACTTGCATGACTGTGGTACCTTTTCTTTTTGTTCATGGCATTTTCCTTATGGCACCTTGTTAAAGTTATCAGGTGGTATAATTTTAACATGGTTGAGTAGGAAGCCTACCTAGCAGCATGAATTTTCCCCATAGCCACCTTTGTGTTTTGCATACCAACTAGCGTATGCATCTTACCTTTTTGGGATTTCTCACCCCGAAAACAACTATTTCTATGGCCCCAAAGTGAGTATACCTTTGACCTTTCTCACCCGGCAGACAACCAAGAAGTTTCATCAGCCTAGATAGAGTACATCTTTTCTACCTCATCTTTCATTCTCTTCATTGCATGATTTTGTATCTTGATAGCCTGACTTAGGATCTTGGATCCTAGGGGTTTGCACAACCTCCTTTGATATTTTTCATTCTTTTTCATCTGCATCTGTGCATGAGGATCTCTCTTGAATGTCTACTTTAGTGTGAGTTTGAAGAAAGTTCATCCTCTCATAGTGTGGGGGCTAAATGTGTCATAGAAAAAAGGACCCTTTGCTTGACATAAGATTAATTCATGATAAAATGGACTTAATTAGGACTTAATCTAGTGTTTTGAGGCATTTTATACATCCACAATAGGTCTTGGACCCTTATAAATTGAATAACATGCTTTTAATGATGTCTTGTAAATGTGTTGTAAAGTGTTGTAAGATGCTTTCACACTTTTCTATACTTAATAAACCTATTTCTCCCTAATTCAACATTATAAAACATGTTTAATAACATTATTACATTAATATAGAAGGTTCTTAACTTAAATTTAATGATAAACCAATGTTGTAATGTGTCTTACACATTCACATTGGTTCTTGTGCATTCCTAGGCTATGTGGACCTCATTTTAGTGTTGTAAAGTGTATGTAATCACATTTTCACATTGATTTCTATGTCCCAAGCCCTATTTTATATTTACATCATCACTAATAGGTCCTTAATAACCCATATTGTGCATCCTGAGGTTCAAATTGATCAAAAACCCATCAAAGTTGCAATTTAAACCTTATTTCCTTATCTCCTATCTTCTTAGTTGTTGGAATGGCCCCTATGGGACCCATTCGCCATGCATGGAAAATAAGTCCCATCCAGGTGGGACCCATTCGCCATGTGTGGTGAATGAGTCCTATCTGGCCCCATTTTGACCTTTGAGCGAGAAAAAGTGAAATTTAAAGTTTAATTTCACATGTCGGCCTATGATGAGGTATAATCAGGATACTAAGGCACAATTGTTTATAAATAAGTGTTTTTATCATCATTTTACATCTAACAAATGATTTTTTCATCTCTCATCATTTATTCATCATCTATCTTCTCATCCAAGTCAAGCAAGCTAGGGTTTCTTCATTAAAAGTCATCAAGTTAGTTTTCTAAAACATTCAAGGGCTTAATCATCATGTATTGTTGTATAATTTCAAGATAAATCACCATGGTAAGGTAATCATCTCCATTGTTGTATGTTTCATTACTTTATTTCATCACTTTGGTTTAATTACCTAAAGGGGTTTGACCAAGGCAAACCCCCATATCCTAACCTTCATCACTTTTTCCCCTATGCATGTGTTTATGTATGTAGATTTATCAAGTGGAAAGGTGAGGAAAGGTGTACATATCTCATCAAAGTCACTCAAGGTGTTTCAAGCCCTTTTTCAAGCTTGGAGAGAGTCTACAGGTCCAATTTTGCAGATTCAAATTTGAGGATTCATCATAAACAGAATTGCAGATCCTAAGCCACAAAATCATGTCCAAATTTCTCTATTTTCTAGGAGAGAACTCATTCACTATTGATGGAAAATCAGTACCATTTCTAGGCTTGAACAATGATTTCTATTGATTTGGATACCCAATTCCCTGAAACTAGTTCTAACACTTTCTGGAAAAAATAGGTCTCATTTGCCATGCATGGAAAATTAGTCGCAATGAGCATTTCTGGTGACTTCTAGAAGTATTTAGAGCCTCATTTTAGCCTCTTCTAGCTTCCAAGTTCATATCTTCAACTGGGTTACTTTATGTTATAGTTTGTTTTCATTTCTAGTTAAATAGTTTGAATACACATTGTGTTTTCCAACACTTTTACATTAGGTTAGTATACATTCCTTAATCTCCATTTTCATTATGTTCTCAGCATTTAGACACATCCACACACATATTTCACACCTCTCTTTCCATTTCTTCTAGAGTTAACAAAGTCATTTTGGCCCATTTTCCTCTCCTAGGTGAAAAACCCTAAGAAGGAGCTAGAGATTTTGGGGAGCCAAAAGTATCTGTTATAGACTAATGTTTGGGTGTATGGATAGGGATAAGGGAGCCTATTTGAGGCTAAAAATAGTCTACAATAGTTAGTTGTAAGTTGTACAGTGTTACAAGTGTATAACACACTAATAGTTCTATATATTCAAAGCTATAAAATTCCAAAGAGTGAATGAAAAAGGTTTATATGGCTATCATAGTAAAATAATATTAATAAATAAACTCATATGAGACCTTATAAGGTCTATGATAATATAGATAGGCCTGCCTTGTAATTCATTAAAATTATGTCAATTTTTATAAGTATGGTATTGAAGTGTCTACATGTGGCTCTTTAACATCTCCAATAACATTAAACAACTCCGCAAATAATTCAAACCTTTAAGAAGGGCATTCAAGATATGCAGAACTTAGAGGTTGAGACAGAGTCTGTCTTGAAGACTTTGGGTTAATTGCAGCGGGTTTTTTGTTGGCTTTTTTGAGCGCTTTTTTTTATTTGACCTTCTTGGTCTTTAGCGAAGGGCTGCTGCTTGTTCTAGCTTTTTCCTTTTGTGTAGCCAGTTGTTTCTGTTGGAATTTTCTATCATTTTTTTTTATGTTGTAAAATTTGTGGTTTTGGGTCCCTGTAAAACTCGTTTTACCCTTTATCAAAAACATTAAACAACTCACCACATATGATAAAATAATAAATTATCTTTTTATTATAAATAATTCAATAAAATACTAAAAAAATATATTTCTTAATTATTTATTTTAATAAATATGTATGAAATGTTGTTCAAATTTTCAAATAAAAGAATAAATAAAATCATTTAATTCATCAATTAAAACTAAGAACTAACTTGTGTTAATACTTTCAATGGATTAAATTTTATTGAGGCAAGTTATACTATTTTAATCATTATGTATGTAAATCATTAATTATGTATATTTTGGTTAATTAATCTTGTTATTTTTAAGTGATGACATCAACACAAACTCATCTTGATGTTTTTGGATTAATGTAGATGAAAATTACTATAATGCTTTTCTCTTCTATAGATATATCATATGTAGTAGGTATGATCCAACCACATGTGTAAGTATCAGTTTGAATTTTTTATTTTACCTAAAATTATTTATTACAAATTGATGGCATTCATATTTATTCTAATTTGATTCTTTGTTCTTTCCACAAGATGAAGTGACAACTCCACTTCATATGCCTACCCCTTAGATGGTTGAAGAGAAGCATAAGATGATTGAGGAGGTTCATTAGCTTGTGGTAGATTATTATTTACTTATTTACTTACACGGGCAACAAAATCCCCTTACTACAACTCTACCGACACAAACCTTCTCCACCTCAATAGGAGATGTAGGAGAGGGAGCCAACTGGATCAAAAGTAAACCCTAAACCTTACCCACAAGCACCAAATGCACCTCAATAGGAGGGATCTCCACCTCAATAGGAGATACAAACTGTGGATGAAGAAAGAGAGTAAAAAAAATTAGTAGAAAGGGCAACAAAAGCTCCCTTTATCAACAAGATCATCTAGTTCATTAGTAAAAACTTTGAGTAAAGCCTATCCATTAACACTAATCCAAAAAAAGGGGTAGAAAATGCTCCTTTAGAGAGATTTAACCTTCAGACCCTCAAGACATGAGAGTCGACAATGAAGAAAAATAGGGGACAAAAAGGTCCACCCACTCCAAAAAATCTAGGAAACTACATGCAACCATCCTAAGACAAAATGACATTCATCATAAGCCAAAACCAAAACCAGAAAACAAACAACATGAGACAAATAATGGAACCCAAAGCCAACAAAGCCCCCCAAACCAAAGGTCATTATGCATAGGGAGCATCAATAATGAAGTAAAAAGTGAGGATAACCCTATCACAACCTTGGAAAGTCAACCATCCTCCAAACCTCTCAAAAATAGGCCAGATAACACTAAGATTGGGAAAACATCCTTGAAGAAGACCAAACCCGTCCTTCTTAACAACACAACAAACATAGGATTGTTTTCATTTTTGTACTTATTGTTAGGAGTGATCATAAATGTGTTAAATGGTTTTAATGCTCACTTCAAAGTTAAGATTGTTTTCCTTTTTTATAGTGATTAAATATGATTCTTTACTAGCACTTTACATGCAAGGATTTATCTCTCTTTCTATCTATTTAATGTTTTTTATGTCATTAGACATTCATATCTCTTTCTCATATTTATGGGTGTAAGACCTTGTAAGGTCTATGTTTTGGGATTTGTACACATTTATTTTAAGCTTTGTGGCTGATGAGAAATATACAGAAGAGAGTGGAATGTGTCTAAATAGTGAGTTTTTATCTTATAGGTAATAAACACCTCTATGTAAAGGTAAAGTTTAGAGCTTGAATAAGGCTTGTATGTGTATGGATAGGGATAAGGGATCTTATCTAACACTATAAATTATCTACAATAGTGAGCCATAAGTTGTAGAAGATTAGAAATGTATAACACAATGAGAGTTCAATGTATTAAAGCTATAAAATGTCAAATAATGAATATCAGAGGTTTATATGACTAGCATGATAGATGCATTTGAGACCAAATAAGGTCCATGATGATGAACATAGGCTTGTAATTTATCAGCAATATATCAACTTTTGCAAGTATGGAACTCTTAAGAGATGTTATTAGATGGATATAACACAAATGGTTGAAATAACAACTAACCAGATACAATAAAATAATAAATTATCAGTATAATATAAATAATTCAATAACATACTAAATAAATAAATTTCTTAATTATTTATAACAATATAAATGTTTTTAAAATATTGTTCAAACTTTGAAAGAAAAAGAATAAGTATTTTTTAGTGATTCCTCGATTAAAACTAAGAGCCAGCTTATATTGATCCTTTCCATGCCTAAACACGTGCTCAAATATATTAAATATATAGAAAGTAACGTGGATGCTTAGCTTGCATGTTTATACAAGGGAAAGAATCGTACGTACTCATTATTATCGTTTTACGATATGATAAGTTAAAGTAGTTGACTTTTCTGGCTAACTATGAGAACGTGGACTAAAAGAAATCTTGCAACTTGCAATGCATCTGAACAAGATTAACACCAAGAGAATTCGTTCAAAGTCTGAGGCATTTAATGGCACTCTCCTCTTCTTTTTTGTTTTTATCCTTGTATTTATTTCTCTTATCCCAAACAGGATATATATACTTTGATGACTTCGTCAGGGGAAAACGCGGAAAAGGATAAAACACGCAGGCGAGAGGATGGGAATGGTTGAATAAATTTGTTTAATATGGAAATAAATGCTGGAAGGAATCGAAGGGACGCGCAAATGGTGAAGGCATGCGCCGCGTGGGGGGCAAAGAAAGAGAAAGCTTCTCGCCTCTTTGCACGTCGGTATCTAAGTAAGGGAAAGCATCGTCATGGACGGCCATTTTATATTATAATTTTCAAACGGCCATTAGCCTTTAAATAGAAGATGATCACCCATACAACCTTCAATACACTTTTTCTTTTCTTCTTCCCTCTTTGGCAATTCTGTTGGTATCTGCAATTTCATTTCTTGTTTTCTTTGGCGAAGAACAAGTTATATATTCATAGCTATGGAGGTTATGAGAGCCGCATCTGCAGTTAAGTCCAATGCTTCGGGCTTGTTGTGCTTGCAAACACAGAAGAAAAAGGTGAGTTTGAGGAAAAAGTATATGGGCGTCAGAGCAAGGTATGGAGATTATGACTGTAGCGAAGGGCCGAGCATGGTAGACGCAAATATGTCTGTTCTGAGAAGGCGAGTGTACGAGCTCAAGTTACAGGAAAGCTGTTACCGCCCTCCCCAGGAATGGATGGAATGGGAGAAAAACATGCGTTCTGATTATTACTGGACTATTTGTCGAGTAACTGCAATTTTGCAAACATATATGATGAGTACTAGGCCCATCATTGCTCTGGCTACTTTGAGTTTGCTGTTAGTGGGCATGGGCGCCTCGCTCGGTATCGGTTTGCTGGTGCTGTGGAATAATGTTCATATGTTTCTCCACAATTTATGATATTGGATTTCTTTCTGTAAATGTGGTTATGAACTCTGGGGAACGGCATGTCTTATTATTTGGATTTGTGTATATTTTTCAGAGAGTTTGCAATAAGCGCTCCATTGGAATATGTTACCCACACTATTCAATTAATTAGCCACAGTTTGTATCATGACCTGGTCGGCCATGGCCATTTGTTAATTATCTTGTATGTTAGTTAAAAAAGTAACTCTCTTGTTTAGAACATGTCATGTAAATCTTGGTAACTCTCTTGATGCTCATCTATACTTCTCCACTATGCAACTCTTTCTTTGGAAAGATCACCTCTCGTGGTTTCTTACAAATTCTTTGGTAACTTGTATTTTAAGTATCCTTTTATAGTATTAATTTCTTTATAAATATTCATTTAGAATTATAAAGTGGTCTTTATTTTGCTTCCTGTTCATTGTGCATCATATTATTGTTTAAAGTCTATTTGATTTTTATCTTTCCATTAAATTCTTGCTTTAGTGTTCCTTATTAATAGTTTAAATTTATGTATTGTTGTTCTTTCTTCTTTCTGAAAGAGAATAATCATTTTTTTTTCACCACTTCTTTTATAAACTTATTTTCTTTGCAAATATTATTATCTCTTTAATAGTAGCTGATAACTTCTATAATATTACTTCTTCCATTTCTAAAAGTGGTAACATTCATTCTACTGTTTCTCTCATCTTTTTATACAATTTTTTCTTTTTTTAATAAGTATTCTAAATTCTCTTTTAACTATTTATACTTTGGAAACCCCGTTATTTCTTTCCTTAATAATATCAATTATTACACTTATGCTCTTTTTCTCATTTACAAAACACTTCACACACAATAGAAGCCCTCGAGGTTTCTTTTATTGTTATTTAATTTTATTAGTGTTGGTTTACCTTCGTAGCATAGAGTATATTAGGATAAGAACTTAAACAAAAACTATTTTACTATTTATGTGGAATTTAAAAGGATTAAAGGGGCTTGGTTCATTTTGATAGGCTCTTATGTATTTTTCTTTTTCCCTTCTATTCTAGAAATAAGTTTTTTTATTTTCATTTTCTATTCAAATATTCTTCATTTCAGACTCTATCATATTCTATAAGAAAAGAAGTTATTGTACATGTAATTATTTGTGTATATATCTTCAAAGAATGTAATCACAATTAGAAAAACTCTAATATATTTATAATAATATTCTTATCTATTTTCTAATAAGATTATATATATTTTTAGCATAATCTGGAAGGCCTGGGGAGTGGTGAAGAAGCATCTAGACAATCACTAGTTCACCAATGGGGACTTTGGGACTATTCAGGGTCACAAGTCTATTTGGTGGAATCTGAAACACAAAGAGAAACCCTTGGCGTTAATCCAAGGCTACTTTGTAAAAGGATGGGCAGCCAAAGGTATTAGGCATTTCAGTGATATATTGAAAGATGGAAAGCTGAAGGGATGGAATGATTTGAATGTTGAATTTAATTTACCCCCTTCTAATTGGAGAACGTACACAATCCTCAAAGAGGCTTGTAATTGGCTAAATTTCCCTATGAAACTTAAGGATGGCTCTGATTAGTTTAAAGAATTTCAATGGAGAAAAGGCTCTAACATAAAAAAATAAGGTTAAAGAACTATATAATATGCTAACAAGACACATTGATTTGACTGATCATTTGAATCAAATCTGGAAACTATATTGGGACAAAAATCAATGGCAAAAAGGTTTTTCAAAATAATTGGGTTAGACAAATTGAAGCTAAGCAAGCATGTTTTAGATGGCTTCTCATGCTTTAGAAGCTTTCCTTTAAAAGCAAAATTGATGACATAACAGTATGCAGTTTATGGCTTCTCATCCTTCAGAAGAATCTTCTAGGAGACTCATGTTTTATAACATTGCCATGCAGGTTTATATCATTGTGGCTCTTTCAAAAGACAAGTTCTAGAGCTATTTGGAAAATAGGCAGGTTACCATAGACATAATGGAGGTGAGATATGGACACCGATGGCCAGAAGGACATCCAGATGTTGATGTGTTCATGAGGGCTCTACATGCATTTCGCCAAGATCTTGCAGGGGAACAAAACAAGAAATCTGAAAAATAAGAGATAGGAAGATTGACCTTCAAAAGAGGAATTGTCTATTGTATAGGCCTTGTAGTCTTGAGTGGTGATCGTGGGGCAGTCTAGATCACTCTATGGAAAGTCTTCCTTTGCATATCCTTTTGATCAGTAGTTTTTGTTTATTTATATTCAGTGGATTATACTTGTACATGCTTTAATTCCTATATGATGTAGCTAATATCTTTTTGGTATAGGAAAGAAGTTGGACCTTTCTGGTCTCATTCAGCTGGGGCTAGCTTTGATATCATGTAAAGGGATAGATTAGGGACTTTGGATACTAATTGGTTTTTTGATCTACTGTAATGGGGGTATTGAATTTTGTTATGTGGGGTACTTTGATCTAATATTGGGATGAACAATCAGACTAAATGATCTGTATTTTTTGCTCTTATTATAATTAATACAAAAATAAGATTATATATACACTTATTTGTGTTTAAAATTTATCCAAATTATCAATCATAAAAATCATTGAAGGCACTTTTCTACACCTTATTTTATCCTATGAATTTTTCCTTTCTTTAACATGGCTTCTCTTATATCTCAAAAAATTTCTTTTCTACAAAGAAAATTTAAAAACATGGATTAGATTAGCTTATATTCACTTATTATTAATCATTCTTTCATTAGGATACTTTAAATTTTCTCTTTTCATTAGACAAAGCAAATGAAATGCATATAATTAGTATAAATTAATCTAGAATGATTAATTATTAAACTCAAATAGTATCATTTAAAAATAATGTTAAAGAATGGAAAACTACATAATTAGGGGCGATTTTAACTCTATATATTCGATATATAAGAAAAATGAGGTGGCTTGGGAAAAATATCCCAATCCCAAAAATATTTCACTAATTTTATAAACCAAAATAATCTCATCGATGTCACTCCCTCCAACAAAAACTTCACTTGGAATAAAAGAAGAATTAGGTTCACGAAAATAATAATAAGATTGGATTGTTTCTTGCTTTCACCAAATTGGCTAAATATCTCTCTTCACTTCCAATCTCTTACATCATTTCCATCTCTACATTTGACAACTTCTCGATCGATCTTTATTTCATTGAGGACCACCCACCTCTGAAATGTCAGTTTGATTAAAAAAGAGGTGGTATAGAAGTACAAAATTAAAATCTTGGTGAAATGGTGGTCAAATCTAGAAGATCTAAGTGGTTCGATAATTTTTATATTCTACAAAAAATATTCAATATCTCAAAGAGAAACTAAAAGTTTGGAATAAAGCATCATTCAAAAATATCCTCTAATAGAAAGAAAGAATAGAGTCTAAATTGGTGGCCCTCAATGAAAAGGTTATATCTAATATGTTTTAGGATGAATAATGTGATGTGGGAAAAAGGAATCTAGGATCTAAATCATATTTTCTCTTACACCACAATAGAAGGAATAAAAAATGATCACAAACACCCACTTGGCCACTAACTGCTATGGAAGAGCTAGAATGTTGGATCAAAGTTTGGGTTCTTTTTGGATGGTGTATTGATTGATTGTGAATTAACTTGATTTGATAATGCAAATGTGTACCTAGGTTAACTATGCATCTATAACAAACTGTTATGATTTTAGAAAAGTATATATAACTATAACACATAAGAGATTCACAAAACAATAGAGTGTGGAGACAAAGGAACCTGGCATATAAATATGAGATCAAACTGGGTGGACAAGGGTGTTAGTGCCTTAGAACTAGAAATATAAATCTTCATAATCAAAAATCAGATCTTAGATGGTCATTGTCTATAGGTTCTTCCCTTCTAGACTTAGCTTCCAAACTTCATTTATCGATTATTACTTTCAATCTCCCTAATTTATTGACATGTGAGGATTGAATGCTTGATATTGCAATTAAGTCTTCAGATATGTTGTTTCCACACAAGTGAGGAGAGAAAGGGTTGTGTCGTATAGGGGCTTTCCCAAATCTACTTTAGATATGTTGTCTACACACAAGAGAGGAGAGAAAGGGTTGTGTTGTATATGGGATTTTCTAAGTCAAACCCCAATTTGGTGTTTCCACCTCGATAACTATGATGATGTAAAAGAGTGCTTACCCTTGATTGGATAGAGATAAATAGATAAAAAAAAATCAAATTTTGTAACTTACCACTCAAATCCACCTTCCTTGATGTACTAAAGTCATTATATGCATCACCTTCAACCATAATTGAACGCTTTATTGCAGGTCCTACAAGTGTTAGTACTCATAAAACAAATGAACATAAAAAATTTATTTATATGAAGCACATAATGGATTGTATGCTCCCACCTTAAAGTAATTGATAACACCAATCAAGAGAAATTGCCTTTAAGGTAAAATAAAATGATACCTGATAAGATATGGGAGCTTATTGGGAAACGCTATGCCAAATGATATGTTCCCAAAAAAATTGACTGATAACAAGGGGTTGCCCCCAAGACAAAGCCACATAATCAACAAGAAAAAAATAACACATGAGGGATCCATAGATTTGGGATCAATTGTGATTCCAAAATTATTAGTTATTGCCTTAGGATTTCATATGGTGAAAAAGAATTGTATTTATATGCATTTCTTTAATTCCCCAAAAATTATATGTCCCTCGGACTACTATAATTTTTAGACTAAATTTTACTTCTTCTAGGTGTGGAAGAAGCCTCAACCTTCTCACCTTTAATTAGAATTTCTTACTTCAACATTGTAGTTTCCCAATCTAATTTAAAATTATTAGTTTCATCTTCTCCTACTATATCATTCTCCCATATCTTTTACTATGGTTCTATTCTAGTGATCAATTATATTGCATCCTTATACAAAAAAGAGGCAATCTTCTCATATACTTTTTCTATAGTGTGAGGGGTTAACCCTAAAATAAACCACTCAACTTATTTTTTTATGTCAAGGTTTCTTCTTGTTTTCTAACCATACTTTTAGATCATTTTCCATGATATTTTACTAGTTCATCCTTAGTTTTTGACATCTTCCAATATTATATTCATGTTTTTTATTCATAAATTAGGTGAGTGGAAATTTACAAAATAAGTCACTCAATTTTTTCCATGTTTAATCATGCCTAGGGAATTCTTTAATGCACCATCTTAGTGCCTCATTATTGATGGTCTCCACAAAATTGTATAATTGGGTCTAGTCATCATTAGCGCTAGTCCCACTTGAATGAAAATCCAAGGTAAAGAGATATTCGCTATCATCCTTGGTATGTTTACAAAAAATAGGGAGCTTAATCATAAGTGCATCCATATTGGAGGAGGGAAAGGTGTTCTTGATTTATTTTGTATGGTTAGGGATCATCTTTTCTCCTAATTTTTCTCTACTCTTTGTTCTCTTTCTCTCTCTTTATCATGGCTTCTTTGTCTAGTTTCACTCCATTTATACTTGACCAAAGTCCTTTCTCTACAATTATCTCCTAGAAATTGAACATCTAAGAACAAACTTTGCAATATTTATCACAAATCTCATACACAATTTTTTCTTGATCTTTCTTTCTCTAACCCAATCTGGGATTCACTACTTATATGGAATCTTTGGAAACTCTTCTTGATTTTGATAACATGGGAGGTGACTCTTAGCCTCTGAGGTTCATCTCCTCATATTGTCTCTTTAGCTTGGGGAATGTGAGGTTCAATGTCACTAGTAGCATTAACATTGGCTTGGTCATTAAAGTAGTATTTTGTGGTGTTTTTTAATTGGTTGGTTGAATCTATACAAGTCTAAGTTGAATTAAGTAGTTGGGAACTAGATTTTAATAGACTTACCACATGTTGACTTACTTTTAAGGAAGGTTGTATAAAGAATCTTGGGAGTTTGAAAGGAAAAAATGCAAAGAGGATTGAGGATTGGGGAAGGGGATTCCCAAAAATAATGGAAGAATAAGTGGGATCAAGGTGAAGGAAAATATAACACCACTAAATAATATGGAGAAAAAGGTAAAGGAAAGTGATCATGGATTAGGGATATACAATGCTAGATGAGCTTTTTAGTAAAGAAAAATATAGAACTCCATAATTTTATGACTCAAGAGAAATGGGTTAAGGATCATTAATGTGGTGTGCCCAATGCTAGATTAGTTTTACAACATACCTTATACCTTTTTGGCTACATGATGGTATGAGTACTCCTACAAGTATGGGTCCTATAACTTAAAATGCACATCTACACCTACTTAAAAACATAATAGTCATCCTAATAATACAATATTAAGTTATTTTCTCTCCTTACTAATAACCTACAAAGCTAGTTAGAAGCAAGTTGTGCCTTGCACACACATCCCACTTTTTCCAAAAAAATGATGAATCCCTTTATTTATTTTCAATTTTATTGATAAAATATTCTACTAGCTTTAAGTGTTGTAGTTTTCCTTTGTTCTTGATGAGATGATTAGATTATGAGATTTAAATACTTGAGCTAGTTATCATAAATTTACATGTTATCATAAAAGAACTCAGTAGTTGCCTAGGGTAAATATAAAAAAGGATCAATTAAATATCCATGTTATCATAAAATAAGTCTTTAACAAATACCCCATCAGTGTATATGAACTCTATGCATGATTCTAATTTTATGAAGCCACCAACATACTCTAGATTTCCAAATATTCAAAACCAAAGAAATATTTTTTTCCTTCTAGAAACTGAAAATAAAACCTTGTTCCTTCATTATTAGTATAGGTGTGACATGGTGCACATTATTATAGTGTGGGACTATTTTTCATATCACTTCATTTAGCTTCACCAATAATATCTGCAAGAACATTTTATCCATTTTAAATGATAGAAACAATTTTCATCTCTCACAACAATTTATCTTGTAACAATCTTGGAGATAAATTTTGTTGCAGTGTAGCAATCAACACATATGGTAGATTCTAGGGGTGCATCTAAGAAACCAAAATCAATTGCCAACTTTTCACTATGATGGCAAAGAAATAATCCTTTTCCCTTCTTTTCGACATCAACAAATAAATTTCTTGAATTTCGAGAATACCCTATTTCCTTCATCTCCCAAGCCAATCTCTCCAACTTTGCATAGATCTCCTATGTTTGTGGATATGATATATCCCCTACATAAAAAGAAAACACCATTTTTATGGCCTTCAATCCAACTACATCCTAGGATCTCTTTAATTCCCTTATCATTGATAATCTCCTTGCCACCTTCCCATGTCTACATGAATGTTTGAGAGAAGAACATAAGTCACAAAAAAAATTAGGATCCAAATAAAAAATGACGTCATTGTAAATACTCCTAAACCTATATCCATATGTGATCTGCAGGCACCAAAAAAATGCACCCACACAACGGCCACATGTTTAATTGGCATCTTAATGGTAAATTTTAGGGTGTCCTTGTCAAACAGTTTGCGTGCCTTGTCTATGCTTCCACATTTTGCATACATGTCTACCGCTCTGGTTGCAACTACAACAAATGACAAAATTCCTCTATCCTCGATGCTTTGATGGATGTCCATACCCTGTTCCGAAGCTCCCATTCGGCACAGGCTGCGAGGATGCTGGCAAAGGTTGTAGAGTCTGGCTTTACACCCGCCAATTGTATTTGCTTGAAAGTTTCTAAAGCCTTTTCAACAAACCCTTTTTGTGCATATCCTGCAATCGTAGCATTCCATAGGACCACATTTTTGAGGCATTAAGTCAAACAGTTCACTACCTTGCATTTGCTTCTACACTTTGCACACATGCCTACCAGAGCATTTTCAACATCTGAAAAAATTCCTATATCCTTCATGCTCAAGTACAGATTCTCTATTCTGAAGCTCCCTGGCACAGGCAGGGATTACGCTGGCAAATGTAAACCGATAGGGTTGGAGACAGTGCGACTAGCTCATGAGGAAACTTTGAGCTATGCATAGGTGAGTGGGAGACAGTTCAAAAAAAATTAAATTTACCGCCATCTACCAAATGGCCTTCTAAACGGGGAAAGGGACGGGTTACGGCTGATCCCCACTTGAACCATCTGAGCGGTCAACGCTTCGATTGTGCTGTTCAACACCAGCTTAATATACTTCGATGACTCCGTCAAGAAAAAACGCGGAAAAGGAAAAAGACGCGGGCGAGAGGATGAGAAATTTTGAATAAATTTATTCGATATGGAATTAATGGCTGGAAAGAAGATCTCACGGCGGAAATGGTAAGGACATTTTGACAATTCAAATAGAGACGCCGCGTAGGAAGGCAAAGAAAGAGAAACCTTCTTTCCTCTCTGCACATCGGTTTTGAAGGAACGATAAGCATCGTGATGGACGGCCGTTTTACATTATAATTTTCAAACGGGCATTAGCCTTTAAATATAGTATGATCACGCATACAACCTTCATTACCCTTTTCTCTTTTCTTCTCCTCTCTCTGCAATCAGGCATCCAAAGCTGTTGATTCTGCAATTTCATTTCCTGTTTTCTTTGTGGAAGAACAAGTCATATATTCATCGTTATGGAGGTTATGAGAGCTGCATCTGCAGTTAAGTCCAATGCTTCGGGCTGTTTGTGGTTGCAGACACAGAAGAAAAAGGTGAGTTTGAGGAAAAGGTACATGGGCATCAGAGCAAGGTATGGAGATTATGACTGTGGCGAAGGGTACAGCATGGTAGACGCAAATATGTCCGTTTTGAGAAGGCGAGTGTACGAGCTCAAGTTGCAGGAAAGTTGCTACCGCCCTCCCCAGGAATGGATGGAATGGGAGAAAAACATGCGTTCTGATTATTACTGGACTATTTGTCAAGCAACCGGAAATTTGCACTCATGTTTAATGAGTACTAGGCCCAGCATTGCTTTGGCTACTTTAAGTTTACTGTTAATGGGCGTAGGCACCTCAGTCAGTGTTGGTTTACTTATGGCGTGGAGCAATGTCGATATGTTTCTTCACAATTTATGATATTGGGTTCCTCTCTGTGAATGCGGTTATGAACTCTGGGGGAAGAGATGTCTTATTGGTTGGATTTGTGTATACTAATAACTTGAAGAGAGCTTGCAATTTAGCGCTCCGTTAGAATTTGTTGACACACACTATTAAATTCATTGGCCAAAGTTATGAAAGAGGTTTGTATCACGACTATTTATTAATCATTTTGTGTGTTTGTTGAACCAACTGGACGGGAAATATATTACACCTTTAACTGAATTTCAAATTACTAAATTTCAGCTGACAAGAGTGGGTATTATTCAAAATAGATTCGTTCCAGTGTTCATTGCCTGCACACCGTCGCGTACAGCAGCAGTTTTGAGCCTAATTATATTTCAAAGAACGCTGAAGAGAAAGGGCTGATGAACAAGACACGTGTCCGTATTAATTCATTTGTGCTCCAGGAAAAAAGGGGTCCAAGGATTCTCTTAAACAATAATTAACTAGCAGCACAGGCATGCAACGATCAGCCGATGGGGATCCTCCGCGTATGGTTATTTAGTAGGGATGGAGGAAGAAACTTGTTTTTCTAATGCAATGCAAAGTATAAATATTGAAAATTATATCCAATTGTTTGGATGAGTCAAAAAAGGGAAAGCGTCTTAATAATTGAATATGGAATAACGTGAACAAAGATGTTTGAAAATGAAATTATATATTTATATGAATAATTAGATAGATAGATCAATTAAAGCAAAGCTATGTCTGCAATATAAATTTGAGTTATATTATTTGAAAATGTTGTAAAGCACTCAACTTAGCATATAATTTATTTTATATCTCTACATTTAATTGGAGCATTGTATATCATCTTCATTATTTGCAATCTTAATTTTAGGTATGGAATAATTTTATATGTATTTTAGTCTTATAGTAAAAAGAGGAAAGCATCTTAATAATTGAATATCGAATAATGCGAGCTTAGTTTATAGTAGGAGGTGAACGAGGATAAATTTGTTGAGTACATTGTAATGAACAAAGATGTTTGAAAATCAAATTATATATTCATATGAATAATTATATGGATAGATCAATTAAAGCAAAGCTATGTCTGCAATATAAATTTGACTTACATTATTTGAAAATGCTTTAAAGCACTTAACTTTGGTGTAGAAAATATTTTATATCTCTACATTTAATTGGAGCATTGTATATAGTCTTCATTATTTGCAATGTTAATTTTAGGTATAAAATAATTTTATATGTATTTTAGTCTTATAGTTGTTACGCTTAGATGTTCATCTATATTTCTATGTTTTTTTCTAGGTTAATCAATCAATCAATTAATTATTATTTAATTATCTCAAGATAAGGCAATGCATTGCAAGACTAAGAACCATTTGGATAAAAGAGGAAATTGATCTTTGATATTTTTGTCTAGGTTAATGAATGAATTGATTGATTATTATTTATCTTTAGATAACGCAATGCATGGGCCATTAAAAAATTAATTGAATAAAAAAGTATTTTTTTTTAAAGTAATTGTTTATTTGAATATTAGTTATAACACTCATCACAAATGAATTTTTTAAAAAAGAAACATGTTATAAGTAATATGTATTGAATAATTTTGGGAATAAACAATTTTTTGTGTTTGTGATTTATGGGTTAGAAGAAAAATGCAATGAAACAACACAAATATTTTGCATTGTTAGAAAAAATGAATTAGAAGGCACACCTTGTTTTGAGGCAACATTCGAAACATATTTTTGCTTCCCTACGACTTGCTCTAACATGGAAAACATGTTATTATAGAGTATGTCTATTGAAGCTAAATTCACATAACAATTTGTGTACAAATTAATCTATGTAACAATAAATATATGGCGTTAAAAGTAAAAACACAAAATCCACACTTGTTTTCCTCTCTACCATATTGGCATCATGAAGCCCCATGGACTCTAGCCAAAGTCCCGAGCAAAAAAGGATGAAACAACCACAAGAGATTTCATGGATTTTCATCATAGATTACACAATAAAAAACCTGGGAAAACTCTGGTGTTTTTATATATAATATATGATATTGTTGTGTTTTCTTTGATGCTGTAACTTTACGGGAAAGAGGTATGCTAGTTTTTGAATCTTGTTACATGCTTAAGCCTAGTTCCTACAAATGAAATAGAAGGGTATGTTAGTGCACAAGTAAGGAAAATAAAAAAGGAATGATAAAAAATGAGTCAGTATATGGGTAAAATTAATATATACAATGTGAAGTTAAAAATAATGAACTATTTTTACAATTAGGTAACCAAGTCTATCTATTAAGAGGGGAATATTTTTAGTTACATACACTGTTGATCATATTTAAGAAGGGAAATTTGCATGGCATCGAGTAGCAGGAGCATCAAACAATTTGAAATAGACAATGTACAATACACTAATTTTCTTGAATGTCTATTTGTATCTATGCAACAATATAAAGGAAATAATATACATTTACAATAAAAAAGGTAAGCACTATCTATTGTAAATAGAAAGAGATAAAATGGAACAATTTGAATACATGGAATGTTGGTAAAGAATTGTTTATAATTAATGTACTGGAGAAGTTGGAAAGAGAGTTTTGGAAACAATAACAAATGCAATGGTTAGAGTAGAGTATGTTTTTGGTAGAAAACTGTATGTGAGAATTTGTGTGTCCATGTATATAAGCAGCAATAAATATGTGAAGGTGGAAAGCAAAAGCACTAAACCCATGCTCATTTTCCTCCCTACCATATTGGCATCATGAAGCCTCATGGGCTCTAGTCAAACCCCCGAGCAAGAAAAGCAAGTGAGGCCCACGAAAAATCTCATGGAATCTCATCATATGTCATAGAATGGCAATGTTGGTGAAACAGATTTTTTCAAACAAGATCTGTAACATTTTACTCTTTTTTTTTGTGAGAAGTTGACAAAAACATGTTTCTCAATCAAGAATTGGCATCATCAAATTTGAAGATGGTTGGAGGAACATGCATAGATGGAGCAAGTTCTTGTATTTTCATTGCATGGCTAAGATTTATATGCAAAAAAAAAAAATTTGAAACATGGGCACATCTAACAACCAAAAACCAAAAAGAAAAAAAATGTAGTCATGCACAAAAAGAAAAGAAGTGCAACCATGGCATTGTAAAAGGTTTAGTTAAATGGAGCAACATACACCACTTCCATGTGCTTCTAGGGATAAACAATGTGATGCAATAAAAAAAAAAATTGTCCTCTTAGAAGCACATGACCATGGTGTTTGGTTGTCGTCTATAATCACATAAACCCACACTCATTTTCCTCCCAACCATATTGGCATCATGAAGCCTCATGGGCTCTAGCCAAACCCCCAAACAAAAAAATAGGTAAGGTCCATGCAAAATCTCATGGAATCTTATCATATACCACATAATAGAACACTTGGGAAAGGGTAAGTGTTTTCAAACAAGTTGTGTAATATTGTAGTGGTTTTTCTTGTCTGACAAGTTGACAAAAAAGAGATATTGTGGTAAAGAATTAGCATAATATATGCATATGTATACGTTTATAGGAGCAATTGTAGTTAAAAGTTCTTTCTTTCATCAAAAAATATAGGCATCGTTAGTAATTTTATCACCTTTAGTTTATTGTTTTTTGAAAGAACCATGAAAGACAGAGATTCTGAACAAGCACAATGGAGATAGTATGCATAAACGCAACCTATGTAGATAGATAAATAAGGGTCTCCTTATAAAGGAGAAATATCCAACCATGAGGAAAATATCCCAAAATATCAGCAGGGAAAAATATCAGAGATATTTAACCTGCACAATAAATGCCATGATATATTTAACCTACATAATAAATGCCATGACTAAGTAGGCTTAAGTCAACATGAGGATAGGAAAGTATTGAATGAAAACACTGACACCCCCCGTTAAGCATAACTTAGGTGGGCATGGATAAAATGGGTCCCCACTACTAGCCATGTTAGGTACCCATGTACTTTACAATCTCTTTAAAAGATAGAGTAAGATAGAAAACCTAGTGGGAAAAACTATCCTCCAAAAAGAGAGATGTGGAGAAGACTAAAATCCCCCCACCAAGGATGATGATGACACTGATATAGACTACACGCCAAGAAGAGCTCGTAGATGAATGAACTTTCTCTCAGTGAAGGGTTTGGTGAAGATATCAGCAACTTGCTCTGAAGACTAGAAAAAGACTAAGTCGATGATCTGACCATGAATCAACTCTCAAATGTAATGCATATGAATATCTATGTGTTTGTTTTGTTGATGTTGAACCGGATTTGTACATATCTGAATAGTACTTTGGTTGTCACAATAGATGACAACAGACTGCCTAAAAGTAGTACCAAACTCAGAAAGAATGCCTTGAAGCCATATAGCCTCAGTAGCTGAGTTAAAAACCCCCTAAACTCTGCCTCTATGGATGATATAGCAATAGCATTATGCTTCTTGCTAGACCAACTGATAGGGCTTGAACCAAGTGAAAATTTGTAACTTGAAGTGGACTTACAATGCTCAATATCACCAGCCCAATATGAATTTGTATAACCAACCAAGTCAAGTGATGTACCAACTTTGTTGTGAATCCCAAACCCAAGAGTACCATGAAGATCGTGAAGGATCCTCTTAGCTTCTTTCCAATGCAGCTCATGAGTTTTCTACATGAATCTTGAAACCATGCCTACCGCATAGGAAATGTCTAGCCTAGTATGAGTCAAGTATATAAGACTACCAACAAGTTGTCGATACAATGTAGCATCAACTAATGGTGTAATACATGAAGTCTCTAGCTTGATCTAGAAAGAAAGGTAGTTTGAGATGGTTTGCAAGTAGTCATGTGAAACCGTGCAAGTAGATCAAGAGTATACTTGGGTTGTGCAAGAGTAATCCCTAAAGATGACTGTGAAATATCAATTCCAAGGAAGTAGTGCAATAAACCCAAGTCTGTCATGTCAAATCTATCCTGAAGTGATGTCTTCACCGCTTTAATGGCAGATGAAGTACTACCAGTAATCAAAAGATCATCAACATATAGAACCAGTATCAAAAGTGAATCATCCTACCATAGTAAATACACATTAGGATCAAAATGACATCTAGTAAAACTTGAAGATAGGAGGTAGTAGTCCATCTTGGCATACCAAGCTCTAGGAGCTTGTTTAAGGCCATAGAGAGATTTCTTAAGTCTACAAACTAAGGATGAATCTTGAACAAAACCAAGTGGTTGTTCCATGTAGATTTCCTCCTTAAGGTCTTCGTGAAGAAAATCACTCTTCACATCCATCTGATGTACATTCCATCCATGTGATACAGCTATAGAAAGTGTGAGTCTGATGGAAGTCATCTTAGTAACTAGTGCAAAGGTTTTTGTGTAGTCAATGCCTACAACTTGGGAAAAACCTTTGGCTACCAAACGTGCTTTATACTTATCAACTGACCCATCTACTGCAAATTTAGTTTGATATATCCACCTATATCAAACTATCTTCCTTCCCTTAGGAAGTGAAGTCAAATCCCAAGTGTGATTTCTAATCAAGGAATCATATTCCTCATCCATAGAAATATCCCACTTTGGTATGCCTAATGCCTCTTTGAATGTCTGTGGATCACAAACTGAAGCAAAAAAGGCATGTGGCCCCCCTGAAAATCTACTTGAATCAGTCTATTATCTATTGAATCCTATACCCCTGTATTTGTTCTATGTATAGTGTAAGATGTGGGTGAGTCTAGTGCAGATATATCAACTTCTAATGTAATCCCTAAATTAGATGAAGATGAACCCTCATCAATGTGAGAACTAGAAGAAGAAAATACTACACTAGGAATCTGTTGAGAATGATCTGAATCATCAGTATTATAATCAGGATCTGAAGAGTCCACAATATGTGGAGAAGTGTCAAGTGTAGTTTTAGGAGACATTTCTTGAAAAATAACACTTCTCTCCATAAACAACTCATGTGTTGTAGGGTGGAGTAGGCGATAGCCTTTTACACCATCTGGATATCCCACAAAGATGCAAGGTTTGGATTGTGGATCCATAGCCTTACATTGCTCTTTTGGAATGTGTGCCAAGGCATGCGAACCAAAAACTCTAAAATGATCAACTGCAGGTTTCCATCCTTTCCAAGCTTCAAAGGGAGTGATACCCTTTAAGGATTTATCTGGAACTCTATTTTGTATGTAACATGCACAGTTGATTGCTTCTGACCTCTATGATGGTGTGAGGCCCTTAGAGTGAATCATACAATTAACCATCTCTTTTAAAGATCTATTTTTACGTTCTGCAACACCATTTTGTTGTGGAGTATAAGGAACTGTACACTGTAGATCTATCCCATCTTATATACAAAACTGCTCAAAACTATTATTGACATATTCTCTCCCATTATCTGTTCGAAGAACCTTGATGACTTTCCCTAAATTTTTTTCGATAAGAGCTTTGAAATATTGAAAAGACTCAAACACTTCTAATTTTTGTATAAGAAAGTAGACCCATGTAAAATGTGAGAAATCATTAATGAAGGTGAGAACATATCTAGCCTTTGTAAAAGATGGATAGGGAAAGGCCCCTAAAACATCACTATGAACAAGTTCTAAAACTTGTATTACCCTCCTTGATTTACCTTTGTCAAATTTTGCTTTTGGATGCTTGCCAAGTGCACAACCCTCACAAAGCCCTTTAGAAAATTTAACCTTAGTTTACAATCCCTTAACTATATTCTATTGACATAGTTGTTCAAGATAGCGGTAGTTAAGATGGCCAAACTGCTCATGCCGTAGTTTTCTAACTTCATCTGAATGAGTTAGTAGTTCTTTTGGAGAAATATCTATGGAAAAATTGGAGAAGGCATATAATATATTTTTGGTGATTTGCTTCTCCTATTGCTACCAAATTGTTGCTTTTTAATTCTCTTATGTCAACTAAATCTAGAGAGAACTGTACTCTCATTCCCTTCTCTAAATGAGTTATTTGATACACTGAAAGAAGATTAGAGAGTGAAGGTACACTTAGAACATTGGAAAATGTTCCTCCTTCAACTTCAACAGACCCTCTCCCTTTTACCAATGCTAGAGTATCATCACCTAAGGTGATTGTGGACATACTTGATGGTTCTAAGGATGAAAATACAACCTGTGAAGAACCCATATGGTGTGAAGCACTAGAGTCTAGAATCCATGATGGAGATAAAGATGCTTTAGCAACTAAGGCTTTTCCCTTTGATTTCTCTTTGTCCTTAGTATTATCTTGATTTGATGAAGATTCCTTGATAGAATCAGGTATCCCTATATTATTCTTTTTGAGAATTTGTTGTAGAACTTCAATCTTTTTCTTCATGCAATGATTTTCATCATGTCTAAGATTTTTATAAAATGTGCATGCAACTCTCTTTTTACCTTGAGAGTCCTTTTTGAATTTGTCAATTTTGTTTTCTTTCTTAACTTGCTTGTCCTTTTTAGTGTTCTTCTTCTCCCCTTTTGAAGTTTGTGGTGTTTCATTCCCTGCAAGGAGGGATTGGGGTTTCGTAGACTTCAAAGTACCCATTTGAATTAACTTTTCTTGGTCCCTTGTGAGGTCAGCAATGAAGTTATCATGTGTGGGCATTGACCATGAGGCTCCAAGAGCCCTTTTAGTAGAGTAGAAAGTTGATACAAACATAGAAAAATTTAGACCTAGCTTGGAAAGTACAGAAAGGATTAATTGATCCTCTTTCTTGTCAATTCCACAATCTTTCAAGTGTAATTTCAATGATTTAAACTTAGTAAAAAAGTCTTGTAAAGTTGAAAAATTCCTAGGACTAAGACCTAAGAGCTTATTTTACAACTCATGGCTTCGAAGTTCATCTATTTTCCCAAATAGTTTGTCGAGACCTTCCCAAACTTGGTTGGGTGTTTTAAAGTTCTCAACATGGAACAATAAATCAAGAGATAAATATAAGCATAGAAAGCCAAACGCTTGATCACACTTATTAAAAACTTTTCTTTGTCTTTAGCTGCATTAGGTTCTTTCTCTATTCCCATAGTTACCCTATATAAACCTTTTTTCCTCAGCACAAGAATTACTTTTACCTTCCAATCATGATAATTGAAAGGTGTTAAGGGCACTATAATAACATTAGATTCCATATTGCTTTGACTTAGATAGTTGCTTGTAGAAATGAGGAAAATAAGAAGTTAGAAATGTGTGTAGAAGTGAAAAAACACAACACAAGCACTTCTAGAGGAAGTGTGAAAATGAACCACACAACACCCCCCTTGATTATTTGTCCCCCCCCCCAATTTGGCACTTTATAGAAGGAGTGCTTGTAACTGACCCAAAAAAAGCACAAACAGACACTTTATAAGATGAGTGCAATTTTGTGTTCCATGGATTCATGGTGAAAGAAAAGATAAAATTTTGCAAAAAAGAACTCAAATATTTGAGGTGTGATGCAAAAGTTAATACAATTTTAAATTTTCACCCTTTACAAAAAAAAATGATCCTCCTTACAAAAATACAATTTCATATTTTTAAAAAAATTGCAGGACATCAAAAAGTTAGAGTGAGGGAAACAAAGAATCCAAATAATCATGCCTCTTCTTACTTTGAAACACCTACCTTTGAGGTTTCCATGCTCACCACACCAAGGAGATCGCGCCTTTGAGACAAAAAATATCAACTATAGTGGGAATCAAATGCTCAAGAGCTGTAGAATGTGGCCTGCTAGGAAAGTTTTAAGGCAAGAAAGAAGAGGACTCAAATCAACAATGACAACACACTATAGATCCCCAAGGTTATGGCTCCAAGCACCCTCCAACTTAGCAGAAACAGTGAGAACAGAGGCCAACGTGGTCAAAAATAGGGGTGAGAACAGAAGAAATCGCAGTATGAACAGGGGTGTTGGTTCTTGAATAAGGAACAGTGGCCTCTGCTGATGAAATATGCCTGAAATGCACCTTCTCACCTTATACATGGCCTCCCAACCCCAATGAAAGAACAAAATCATAATTCTCTTCTTATTCACAAATCATGACCTACAGCCAAGGATTAAAGCTTGTCGTGGAGAATACAAGCTAAATGTAGTCAAGGCGATGGGCCCAAGAAGAAAAAATGACTTTCTCACAAGAGGTACCACACAGGCACCACAAATAGGTAAAAAACACAACCTTCAATAGTAGTACCACAGCCTCACTGAGCAAACTATAGCCTTCAGTCGTTTCAACTTTTCTTGTGAAATATTAATGCACAAAAATGAAAGAAGATTATGAAATACAATGCCAGAATGCTACTGGTGATGGTGGAGACGCTGTGTGAAATGTTCCTATGAAGTAAGCTTTGGCAGAGAGGAACCTGCAGAGGATTTTTTGTTTGCGCACCCACTGATCTACAAGATGAAGTTGCATCTGGGAAAAATTGAGTGGATAGATTGAGTCTATGGTGACAGCAAAATCATGCCCTGTAAATAATCAATCACGTATAGGGAAAATGAATCAATCAAAAAAAAAACTATCTACTTCACCTATATGGCTTGATAAAATCCCGAGTTGCTCTGATACCATGAAAGAACCATGAAAGACAGAGATTATGAACAAGAACAATGGAGATAGTATGCATAAACTCAACCTATGTAGATAGATAGATAAGGGTCTCCTTATAAAGGATAAATATCCAACTATGAGAAAAATATCCCAAAATATCAGCAGGGAAAAATATCAGGACATATTTAACTTGCACAATAAATTCCATGAGATATTTAACTTGCACAATAAATGCCATGACTAAGTAAGCTTAATTCAACACGAGGATACCTAGCAAGTATTGAATGAAAACAATGACATTTTTGTTATCTCTATGCATCTTTGGCATCATAGTTATTAAGATAGGAGCGATTCTAGATTAACATAGGAGTAATTACATATATATATGCAGAGGGTTACTATGAAAGCATAGGAATAGTGGAGATAATCATTGTTGTACAATGGGGGCTCGGACGGAGTAAATGCAAATGGATGAAGTAAGTTTAAGTCTAGTAGTATTAGAAATAAAATTGTAATCTTAGGGAGAATATAGTAAAAATGGTCATCAAATTAACAGTGCAATTGTTGCATAGACTGCCTTCTGATACATAATGCATATTTTTCTTTACAGGACTATGGGAAAAATAATATCATAAAATATATTGATAGAAAACAAGCAATCTATGTAACAGTTGGTTTCTTGATTGAAAATTCAAGCTAGTAGATAATATAGAGAAATTGTATAAGAACTATTAGGAAAACACTTTAAGAAGTAGAGATAAATGACACATGATCGAAACCCCCATGAAACATATTGATACAAGACAAGCATTCCATGTAAGAGTTGGCCTATCTAATCAAAATTGCTTACACAAGAGAACACTTGTCTTTGTGCATCTTTGTCGTTACACCCATTAAGATACGAGCAATTGCAAATTAACATAGGAGTGATTGTGTGTTATCTCTGTGAATCTTTCATTTATTATTTGTGGTTTTCTCTATGTATCTTTGGCGTTGCACCCATTACCATAGGATCAATTGTAGTTAAATCTTCTTTCTTTCATCAAAAATATGGTTAGGGTTAGTAATTTTATCAGCCTCCATTTGTTGTTTTGGTTATGTGTGTGCATCTTTGTGATTACACCCATTAACATAGGAGCAATTGTAGATTAGCATAGGAGTGATTATATATATATATATGTGTGTGTGTGTGTGTGTGTGTGTGTGTGTGTGTGTGTGTGTGTAGAGAGTTAGTACGAAAGTATAAACATATTGGAGATAAAATTAGTTTGGTGGTTGTGTAGTGTTGGTAGTACATATTGAAGAGAAATAGAGGAATTGTATAACAGGTATTAGAATAATACTTGTTTGGTACAATACAACCATATCATTCAATGATATAGCATTGATATGTTGTTAAGAAAAAACCATTTTATCATGCAATATGTGTAACATATTCATAATGTTGCAACGGCTCTTCTAGCAATGCAACTGAATCAATATATTTTCTTGCATGTTTTGGAGTATACTTTGCCACACTGCAACATTGAATATTCCATTTAGTTCCTGGTGCACCATCACACCACAATGGTAGGATTATACACACACACACACACACACACATATATATACATACATATATATATATATAGATATATATATCCATATATTCTAAGTATGAGCTCTAATATTTGGCACTAAATATTATAGAGAAGCAGGTAATTTGTAAAAGAATTATTAGGAAATCACTAAAGAACAACATATGTCTAATTCTTAAGTATGATCCTAATACCTCTTACAATTGTTACATAGATTGCTTGTCTTGTACCAATGTGTTGCATGTTATTGTTTTCCCCTGATATGTTTCAAGCTCCTTATAACAAACTATTAATTTCCATTGTTGTTGTTGTTTGTATGGGAATAAAATATATTGAGCCACAATTTTTCGTTAGCCCAACCGTGAATTGGATTTGTCAGCAACGAAGATGTGTCGACCAGCAGTGACTTGAGTGGTTTTTTTATGGCATGTGAAACTTTGTGTCTACAAGGGTTGGCAATAGTGGAATTGGTGGGCTTGGTACATGGAAGTTGAATGGTTACAAGTGTTTTCTTGTGTGAGGGTTAATGCATCCTGTCATTGTTGTAGAAGGGCGGTGGATGAAGTGAATGTAGTATTCAACATTGCAGTGTGGGAAAGTATACTTTGATTATGTTGTATTGTGGAAAGAGCCATTGTGGTGTTTCTTTGATAGAAAACTATTGTTAAAATTTTTTCCTTCAACTTTGTTTTTTTACCAGATTTGAGGGTTTTAAAATATTGTGCTACAAAATTTGTAAGTCATTTTACATGGGTATTTTGCATAAATGATTAATTTATATTTGTATAGTATGTTTATTTGCATAAATATGTAGACTGAGTATTTTCTACGTTGTGAAAAAATTAGTACAATACAATGATAACATTCAATGATGTAGCATTCAAATGTTGTTAAGAATGGAGCATTTAATTATGGAGTATGTGTAACATATTCATAATGCCACAATAGCTCTTCTGGCAATGCAACTGAATCAACATATTTCCTTGCATATTTTGGAGTATACTTTGACAGGAGTAAATATTATAGAGATATAGGAAAATTTTAAAAGAACTCTTTAGGAAAACAGTGAAGAATGACATACATTTGATTCTTAAGTATTATACTAATACCTCTTACAACTGTTACATAGACTAGTTGTCTTGAACCACTATGTTGCATGCTATTCTCTTTCCATTATCTATTGGAAGCTTCTTATAACAAATTTTTTATTGTCATTTTTCTTGTTTCAATGACAAGAAAATACATTGATTAAGTTGCATTGTTGAAAGAGCCATTGCAGTGTTGGTCCGATATCAGACTATTGTAAGAATCATTTCCCTCGGGTCTATTCTATAGCAGATTTGAGGGTTTTAGAATTGTTGTGTTGTGGAATTTCAAAGTCATTTTCCATGGGTATTTTGCATAATTGATTTATCCATAAGTTTGAATATGAAGCAATGTAGCTCAATTTTTCAATCAAGTCTGTGGTGTTATACACAACTTGGACACATTATTGTATCATATAATTGTTGCAATAACATAGAGAAAATAGGTATTTCCATAAACAAGTGGGTTTAAATAATTGATTTGGAAGATTATTTTTCATTTATATCTAATTCTTAAAGTGTTTACCTAATACTTCTTTTATAATTTCTCTATATCATGAAACATATGGATGAAAGATAAGCAGTCTATGTAATAGTTTGGTTGTCAATTCAAAATTCAAGCTACATTGTCTAGCACTAAATATTATAGACAAATACAGAAACTAGAAATGAGGATTTTTTCCGATAAGCTAAAAAGATAATTGTAGAGACATGCACACTTGCAATGTGTAGAATACACTATGGCTATTGCTATCAAGTGTGTGGAAGATTTTGCTTGAGTTTTCCATTGGGATTCTCGTCAACCCAACTGTGAATTGGATTTTCCGGTGCCAGGGGTGCCCCGCCGGAAGAGGACTTGATTGGGTTTTTTTTGTGGTGAAATGGAGCTTGGTAATTACGAGGCTTAGAAGTGGTGGAGTTAGTGTCCTAGATACGCAGAAGATGAATGATTGTGTATAGTATTTAGCAACAAATAATTGTTATTCCAATACCTCTCATATAATTACTCTATTTTTCTTCAATATATATATGCATATATGTACCTGTGTATGTTTCAAAGCATTTATTTTCACATACAGTTAATGGAACCTGTTTGTAATGTTCATAAATTTAGGAAAAGGAGGATATACAAGAGGTATTTTTTGAAAGCAGAAAAAATTCCATAGATAAAATACAAAGATATCATTGAAGGGGAGACATCAAAGAAATAAACAAAGTTTTAATTGAAAGAATACAATGTATACAAATAAATTTATAAACATACCTGATTTTGGCATGTACTGGAACATATCTAGCCATGCAGAAAGAAAAGGATTGAATGTATAACTTTGGTATCTACTGGAGGATATGTAGCTCTATAGAAATGAAAGGGGTCAATGTATAAGTCAGTAAAATATAAATTTATAAAACAAACGTTGATTATTCTTACAGCTACGGGAAACTTTTACTCATGAATTTTCCATAGATGGGATTCATATATGCTTGTCCATCCATGCTTGCATCGAAGTCAACATCATATTACTGCAAAGCAACATTTTATTTGAATCTATCAAAATATATATCTATGGTTAGATGTATATAAAACAACCAATAAGATAGTGGAAAAATAACTTACAACAACAATAGGGGGATGAGACAGTGAAGATTGTAGAGGACAACACTTGTTAAACCATCCAATGTTCCAACCAGTGGAGGTGCATGGCAAGTTTCCACCATTCTATACCCATTGAGCAAGGAAACCAACTCCACCATCACCAATCCATATGGTCAAGAAGGTCCACCATTCTTGTGAGTAGGCCTGAGCAAGACCTCACAAATTGCATGGGGTGTTATGGGTATGTACAAGATCATGATGGGCCAAAAAGTGGCAATATGATGGGTATTTGTAGGGTATGTGGCTGATGACTTTTTTTTACCCAAAATTGATGAAATGAAAAGAGTTTTTAAAGGATATTCTCATCTTTCCACCAATATAAATTATTCTTTACTTTGAGTTTAATAAATTATTATTATTCATTTTCTATTTGAATTACGACTAAAGTGTTGATTGATAGGCTGATTGAAAAGAATCTATAGATTTCAAACGGTATCACATTTTTTGAATCCAAAACATGCATCACATTCTATGCTTCATATACTATAGGATTAAAAAAAGAAAAATTGAATTTCATGAAGTTTTGACCAAGTTAAGGTCATGAGACATACAAGTTTTTATATTTTTTTAAAGTTGTAATAAAAAATCATAACTAATTATTTGGAAAAAAATTACAAAAAATTATGCATCACATCTAGACATGAGTCCTCTGCTTATTTCTAAAATCTTATAAAAAAATATTATCATTTTATTGTGGTTAGGGGGTCAGGATAGACACCTACTTCTTTTTTTTTCCCTAAAATTTAAGTACTACTCCATTGAAATTTCAAATTTTCACCAAATAGATTTTTTTTTAAATAAACCTAGTAGTTTAGAAACTACATTCAATTTGCTACACATTCTATTCTTACATTTTTTTGAAATAATATAGATAACTTATTCAAAATTTTACATCAAGTTTCCTAACTCTAATTTTTCTTAATTTTTTGCCACTTAAGGGCCTATTTTTTCCATGATGATCTTGCACATACCCTTATCATATATTAAGAAAAAATGCAATAAAATGCTCAAAAGAGAATTCTATAGATCAATATTATACATATACATATATACATATGCATACACATACAGATACATATACATATACATACATATGCATATACATATATATATATATATACATATACATATACATATACATATACACATTCACATGCATATATATACATATATGCATACGTACATACACATATACATATACACATACATACACATAGTTTTCACTCTTTGTTTATTGTTTGTAGTTATCTCTATGTATCGTTGGTGTTATACTCATTACCATATTAGCAATTGTAGTTTAATTTTCTTTCTTCTATCAAAAAAATATGTTTAGGGCTAGTAATTTTTTCACGTGTTCTATTCTCCATGTACTTGGCACTAAATATTACAAAGATATATAGGAGACTTGTCTAGGGTTTTAAATGATGACATGAAGCTTACCTGTTCAACAAAGGATGTTCCTAAATGTTTTTGAAAAGGAAAAAACAGGTTTTACAGGGACCTGAAACCACAGAGTATAAACAACAAAAGATAACAAAATAAGTCCAAACAAGTAGACGACTGTCCCAAAAAGGAAATGACAGCACCAAGAGACAACAAGGTCCAAAAAAAGGACCGCCCATAAAAGCCAGAAACAAACACCACCACACTACTCCAAGGTTTTCAACAACTCCTCAGCCTCCTTTTCAACATCCTTTTGAGTCGTATGTGACGAAGTCGGGGTATTCCTCTTAGTGTTAGCCTGGGTACGAGTTGAAATCCCTTCACTAGCATATCTGCCGCATCCTCTGTCCACATCCAAATCCACGACCAGCAAACCCTTTTGATTTTTTTTGAGCTTTTCCACCATAGCATTGATGATAATGGTGTTATGCCTGGAAATTTTGTGATTGTTCGCCACAGTGGCCCTAATATTTTGGCCTATCTTGAACATATTTCACTCAATACTAGTCAATCTTTCCTCCTGCAAATGTTGTCTTTTCCTTGGTAAGGGGGTTTCCTGTCCTTCATTCTCTTTACAACTCTAGCTAATCTTCTACTCCAAATCCATGACCCTGTTGCTTAGATCTATATTACGGCCTTTCAAATCACAGACTTCCTTCTGGGTCCACTTGAGAACAATGAAAAGGCCATCCATACTTTTTTCCACCACACTCACAATGTCCTCAGGCTTGAGATTATTCAGGGCCAAATTAATTTCATCCTGATTAGGGGAGTCAATAGGGGCATTCCCAAATCTTCCAGACATAGGGGCACTAGGGGCCGACTCCTTATTGACCATAGGTTTATCAGAAAGAATTTCCATGGAATTCCCAAAATACGAGACAAGTTTCATAATAAAGGTACCTTTAAAACCATAGACCAAACCCGGAGTAGGGCAGCCAGGAGACAGTTGGGGATTAAGACAGGGTGGCAAGGCAAAACCCGGACTAGGGCACTCATGCAGAGGCTACAATTTAGGACATGACGGCAGAGCAGAATCCTTAAGGGCATTCCGACAAGATAGGGACAAGGGAGCATTGGTATTAGGACCAATAGGGGCACAAGCAGGGGGGCCCAGGGGTCATTCTCCCTACTACTTTCAGTATCCTCATCATCCATTTCTCCAATATCAACAATTTTAGGCAAAGCAGGTAAAGGATGTTCCTAAATGTTGCTCATTGGTCAATAAGGATTGCAAAAATAATATGAATTTAGAATTTAGAAGGGAACTATTGCATAGTAAATATGTTTTTAATTGGTATTTTACAATTTCCCTATTTTTCTATAATATTTAGTGCCAAATAATGTAGCTTGAATTCTAAATTGACAGGTGAACTTTTTTATACATCAATTGAAGTACGATATAATTTTACCTATCTTAGTTTTATATTTCTCAGACCTAGATGTGTCTCTATATTTGACCTTTTTGTCGAGGCTAATCAATCAATTGATATATTATTATTTGATTATTTTAACATACATATGCATAGAAATACATGGCAGACTTGAAGTTATGAATTAGATAATATTTATCAAAAATATGAAAGATTAAAGGATTGTCCTATTTTAAAGAGTTTTTAGTCATGTCTTTAATTACTAATATTCAATAAAAAAGTATTCTTTACCAAAACATCAGTTCAGAACTTTACGTATGGCATATTTTTGCCAATTTTATATGGTAGTAGAAAATTTATTACTTTGATGTTATTTATTTTCATTTTTTCTTATTTAAGTATTAGTTATAATCCAGTCAAAGTAATTACACACAAACATATAACAAAATATATATGTATACATGTGGATTAAATGTATATCTATGAATGATCATAAGAGGAATAACATGGTTTCAAGATCACAATCTACAAAAATATATATAGAAGTATTGTACAAATTTCTTCGTTATCTATTTTTAGTATTTGACTATTGTTATATGTTTGTCGTTGAAGATAATATTACTATTCAATGATTATAAAGGGAAGAAGTGAATTTAGAATATGCATAGAAGAGCTAAAAATTCCACCATCTATCAGGAATCAAGAATCATGGTAACAATGCAGACTAAAAACCATCTACACAACATATTAAAATCAAAAGGATGGGCGGTCAATGAACATGAAAAAATATATATATATATAACTAAACATAGGAATAAATTATGTTCATATTTGTAAAGCAAAAGTCTGAGCATCCCATAGTGAGCATTAAAAAGGAAAGACTAGGAGAAATGTTGGAAAGTGCAAAAGAGTAGTCAAAGTGTTGGCTCACTAGTGGAGCCCTTTTTCTGCAGGAGGGGTAGACGTCTTTGCTATGTCTAAAAGCAACAGTTTACACTCTACTTCGAAATCCACTTTTGTTGCTTTCACAATTGTTGTTTTAAGCCAATCCTCAAAATTGTAAATATTTGTTCTGATCAAGATAGTAAAGATGTATGCTTTACAAACAAGGCCTTTAATAACAACAACAACAATAGGATCTGTTGTAGACTTAGAGATGTCCTACAACATATAAAGGTCTTTTGTTGGAATTTTTAGTAAATTAGTGACAGCTTCATCAAAAGCAATAGACCAAAGACTGGTTAAGTGGTCTTGGAGCTTTAACTATAGAAGATAGCAATAGTTGCATTCCTTGATTTCCATTTGGAAATGATCACAAAACCAAACATCAACACAGGGGTGTGTGCATATTCTTTTTCTTTCTTTCCCATTAACCAACAAGGGGCAAGCAGGATAACAAAAAGAGTCAGTTTTTGCAATTTGAATGGTTGCTTTAAAAATGGCCTTAATAGTTTCTGGCAAGCCAAGGCAGTTGTTCAAGATAAATGCAATAGTAACTCTATCATTTGAAGGATGGATCCTATGTGGAGAAGAAGAAGATGAAACCCCTTGGTCTACTTTGATTGGGCCCTTAGATCTAAGAGTGTTTGTCTTAGGAATAGAAGGGTTAATGTCAAGGACTGTTTCTGTTGATGTATTGATAGATTTACTATTAAATTAGCCTACATGACCACCTCAGACAACAACTATCACTATATCAGCAGAAAGATACATCCACTCCAACACATCACCTTTTTCTTGCCAACTTGGACCCCACAAATTAACATCAATGAATGAAGCAGAGATATCATATAGTTTAATACTTCACCAAATTGTTTCAGATCTATTTTTCCTGTGAATAGTTGTTATGTACCCAACATGCACTACAATGCCAATAATATCAACCAAGCTATTATCACTATAATTTCTTATGTCACTAACTAGCACTAAAGAAGAGGCATTTTTTGGCATGAAAATATCATCTTCACACTATTTTATTGTTGATTTTTCATCCAAAACAATTTCAAGGTTACTATTTAATTTATTGAAATTTTTATTTGCTTCCTTGAACAATCCTCTTGATATTAAATAAGTTGCACCCACCTCAACTCGGCCATAATGCAATTCAACAATATCATCAAAACAAGTAAAACATTTTTTTTTCCCTCCATATCTATAATGTCAAAACTAAAAAGTTGGCCTTCACCTCTTTGTTTGTGGAAATGGTACATCTCTCTAATATGTGTTACATGCCCTTTCATTGTCCAAACATTTTGATAAATGTTTAAAACTTTAATAGGGTTGACATTTACAGGAATGTTTTGTTTCTTAGGGGACAACTATAGACCAAATTTAGGGGTCCATTTAGAAGAAGGCGAGCTTGACCCCAACATTTTCTCCTCTTGATGTTTGAAAAGATACCTAGGGGTCCCAATGATTTGACAATCAGGCATAGTCACAACTAAGCTAAATATGATTAAGCCCCTAGAAATGAAGCAAATATTGGACACATTATATTAGGCGCATACAAAGGGGAAAGAAATTTTTTAAAAGTAGACAAAAGAGAACGTAGCCCACCTTGAATCTTGGACATTCCTACAAACATAGTCTCTTAAACATATAAGGGACCCTATTTTCAAGGCACCTAAAAGCAACAAATCATTGCATTTGGAAGGCAGGGTTCCTATTTGCATATGGTGTCCATCAGACAAGATAACCCTATATCGTTCAACCTGCCCTTCATCACTGCTAAAGTTTTTGAAGGAAAAATATTGAAGGACCGCAAAGCCAGTGACATCTCCAACATTTATGGAATGAATTGAAAATGGAGTCAAAGTTGGTTGTTTCTTTGATGCCTACAAAGACAAGTTCAATCAAGGAAAATGCACATCATCATACCAAATGGACAAAACGAGTAAGGAAAACAAAGGTTGCAAAGAGATATTTTTATGTATTGTAAAAGATTAATGCATATGTACTTCCACATCTATATGTTTTACTAGGGCCAACCATGTCTATATACACCTAAAGGATAATGAAACTGGAAACATAAATACAAACTTACAAAATTAGGATATGGAGGTTGGTGGATGGCACCCTCAGAGCTAGACTCTGTAGCAGGGCTTGTGGGAGGTGTCTCCAAATCAATCACCAAATAAATTTGGTTCGGCTCTGGAGACCCACCCACAAAGCTTGATTCTGTGGACATATTTCTGAGACCTTTTAGAGAGAGAAAATGTTCTAGTTATAGTTGACTAATTGGCACCTTTATTTGATAATGAAAATAAAATATTAATGTATTGCAACATCCAATGCCAGCTGGTAGACAAGTTAGAAATATTCATAATTCACTAACCATTTTACTATTGTATGCATGCAATTTTTTACTATAATTCTATAAATATGTATGTGCAAACATTTGTATATGTTGCTTCCTACTGCCTTCATATTTTTTAATGGAAACAATAGAATTTACAATAGCAAGAATGAAAATTACTAAATAGATATATGCATTGAATTTTCCTTTTGTCAACACATTTAAGAAAACACATAGAACTAGATATATATATCCATATGCACTTCGGGTGGGGGGATTTCCAGGGGCTATTTATAAAAACATGGAGCTTGTTAATTATGTGGTTTGGCAGTGGTGGAGTTGGTTTCCTCAATACAAAGAAGCAAAATGGTGAGTTTTTGGTCACGTGTGGGTTAATGCATCCCAACGATGTTGGACCATGGCACTAGAGGAAGTGAGGAAGGAAAACTCACAAAAAATGAATGCATGGAAAAAAAACTTGATTTTAGGGGTTCATACAGACCTATTGGTTCGACCGAACCAATTAGGGCTTCGGTAGAACCTAGGTTCAGCCTAACCCTCTTAATACTTTCCCCCCAAAAAATCCATCAAAACCCCTTATAGAAGGGGGGTTCAAATGAACCCTTGTTCGCGCGAACCCCTAGGGGTTCGCTCGAACCCCGTTTATTCCTCATCCCCCCCTGAAATAGAAAAAAACTTGAATTTTGGCACTTCAAAGCTCGGTTTGAGGATGAAAATGGAGGAATATTCACAAACCCAAGCTGAATCGGGTAGTCCTCGAACAGGCTATCCAACAAATATAATTTTAATATGTTTTGGTTTATTATGTATTTGTTTTTTAGTTTTATTAAACATAGGTTTTTCATCGAAAATGAAGGTCTTTGTTCGCACATGTGGAAAAATAGCAGATTATCAAACAAAAATTTGAAAATATGAGTGCACCGGATATTGAAGTCCTTGATCCAATAGAAAAAATTTGAATTTTGATATATACAAAAAAATTTATGCTTATCCGCTATGTCTAAATTGTAATTGGTTTGACTTTGAAACTTGATTAAAGAAAAAATATTCAATAAACAACTATCTAACCAAGTGGAAGCACTAATATCAGAGTTACAAATCTAAATTTGAAAGAATTAGAATTTTATCCTTCATGGAAAAAAAGTTATGCATTATACCTGTGTGTCACTTTTTAAAAATGTTGTTTTTGAAAAAACTAGTTTTCATGGGAGATGGAAAAAGAAGTGGAATCTGATTCCAAAATTTTGAAAAAATATTTTTTTAGAATCTACAGACAAAATGTGACGAGACTCTAGTTTGCATCATCTTCAAATTCTTCACGGTTTAGCCGCTATAGGTGCCCGAATGTGAAGATTTCGTTTAAAAAAAAAAATTAGTGTCTAGTTTGGCCAAAAATTGTAAACCACTATTGTGGGATCACCCTAATATTGTTTGTGAATGAAAGTCTACATAAATATGAATAAAGATACCATACAAACCTGCTTCGATATACATATGTTTATCAAACAGGGAATTCAATATATATATATGCATGCGTATATGTATCTGTCTATGTAAAAGTTGCAAGTAGTCCAAAGGCAGGCACAAATTAACACCATGGTTGCAGTTTCTAGCAGTGTGCAAAATTTTAGAATTTACAAGAGCCAAACCATGGCAATCAACACTTTGTTACAAGGAGCTTGAAATGGATGAGGTTTAAAAAAAGTACTTGAATATATGAATACAAGACATATAACATGTTCCATCCAAACAAAATAACCACAACAAAAATTATAGAATTATAGAAATTGAGAACAATGTTTGTTACAAGAAAAATAAAATAATCTGTTAGAGGTAGCTTCAAACTCACTTCAAATAGTTGAGTAAAAAATAACATCATGAAAAATATTGATACAAGACATATAACAAGTTACATCCAAACAAATTAACCATGGAAAATTTTCCATAATTTAAAAAATTCAAACCAATCCTTCTTACAAGAACAACAGAGTAATGTGTTACAGGCAGCTTCAATTAGATGAGCGGAAAAGAATACAATGAAACATATTGATACTCAAACAGATAAGGGGAAAAGAATATGATGAAACATATTGATATAAGACAACCAAGCTATGTAATAGTTTCCTTGTCAATTCTAAATTCATAAATTTTTGCAATGCTTATTGACCAATAAGCAACATTTACGAACATACTTTTTTGAATAGGTAAGCTCCACGTCATCATTTAAAACCCCAGGAAAGTCTTCTCTATTTCTCTATAATATTTAGTGTGAAGTAATGTAGCTCGAATTCCCAATTAACTATGTAGCCTTATAGCCATTTTGCATAGATTATTGCCACCCATTACATTTACAAGTTCTATTTAATGTGGGTTTACTATCAAAGAATATAGCTCAAATTTTTACAATAGTCTGCTATCAAACCAACACCACAATGGCTCTTTCGACAATGCAAGCTAATCAATATATTTTCTCATACATTTCACAACATACTTTCCCCCCCCCCACACACACACACATATGTATACACACACACACACATATACATACATACATACATACATATATATATATATATATATATATATATATATATATATATATATATATATATATATATATATATACATATATTCTAAATCAGAGTTGCATTATTTATATATATATATATATACTAAATCAGAGTTGCATTATTTAGGACTACATATTATAGAAAAATAGGTAAATTGTAAAAGAACTATTAGGAAAACACTGAAGAACCAAAGGAAAATAGACAAATAGGGGAACTATAAAAAAACTGCTTCAAAAAATAATACATACATACATATATACATGTATATATACATATATATAAACGTATATATAGATACAAATTATTGTATACATATATATACATAAACACACACATAGGAACATGCATATACATATATATATATATACAACTCGTAGATTCTGGAGCACAACAGTTTTAAAACCCTCCAACCTGTTATAAAATAGACATGGAGCAAACAGTTCATCAATTACTCTATTATGAAACCAGCACATCAATGCCTCTTTTGAAAATGCAACTTAATCAATATATTTTCTTGCACCTTTCATACTATGCTTTCCAATACATACATATATATACATATGTATATACATATATAGACACACATATATACTCTATGCATCTTTGGTATTATACACATTTTATACAATTAGTTCCTTGGTATCTTTTTAATTGATTTAACTTCAAATCCTTACAAAGAGGATGGTCTAGGTTGTGAACAGTATGTGGAAATCAATGCTTCGAGACATACATAGATACATATACACATATATATTGAAGACAAATAGAGCAATTATATAACACAGTTGGCACTAAGACTTATGAACCACTAAACTAATATAGAGAAAATTCAATTGAAGAACAAAGAAAGCATACATCTAATTAGGTTGAATGTACATATGCATATATGTATATGCATATGCATATTCATTTGTATATACATACATGCATATCCATATGTAAATATATCTATGCATATACAATACATTTCTGGTGGAGAGTGCAATGTCATTGCTACTTATGCATATGCATCATTCCTTCCCTCATTGCACCCTCCATCTCAAAAAGTTTCACTTTTTTTTATTGCATATGCATATATACATATACATGTATGTATATACATATGCATATGCATATGTATATAGATATATCCATACATATATCATACAATTCCACAAAGTGTAACAATAAATTCGTAGATCTAATATTCAGTTTAAACAATGAAAAAACTAATCATGCAAAAGAATATCATGAAGAAGAGTTTGGTATGGTGAACTTCAAATAGATGCAGAAGAACAAATATCATGAAACATACTGATATAAGACATGTAACATGTTGCATACAAAAAAAATAACCACAACAACTAATACTTTATTAAACGTAGGTTAAAATAGGGCAGGGAGAAACAAATCCATGAAACATATTGGTACAAGATAAGTAGTCTATTAAATAGTTGCAAGAGATATCAGGAAAAAAGTTAACACATGCAAGTAACAGATAAATGGGGAAAGAATATCATGGTGAAAAGATGGAAAATAGAAGAGCACAAAATCCTATGCAAAATACTATGAAACAAACACCACAATGGATGTATCAACAATACAACCTAATCAAAGTATACTTTCCTAGACTCTAGTAGTTAACATTCCATTTACTTTGATCGACCACATTTACTTTTCCCGGCCTCACCACACAACTACAGTAGAATACGTGAACCCGTGCACAAGAAAACACTTACATTTCAGCTTTTGCATATCGAGGACACCAACCTATGTAATTACCTAGCTCCACATCACCACAAAGAAACCTGGTTAAGTAACCACTAGATGGGACATCTCTGACACCGGCTAATCCAATTCATGGCTAGGCTGGCAAAAAACCCTATGGAAACTTCAAACAAATAGCTTGTCTATCGAGACATCTCCAATGCTACCTATGATTAAGTGTTTTCCTAATGTTTATTTTGCATTTTCCCTATTTTTCCTATGGGAAATAATGTAGCTTGAATTTTGAATTGACAAGCCAACTGTCACACGGAGTTTGCTTTCACACCTTGTCTAGGCAGTGATAGAATTTCTGGTAAGCAAGAATATGGTGCAAACTCAAATCTATACATGCATTCCACTAACCTATTAGAAAACCACTTAACAATCAAAGGGAAATGAGAGATATTTTGGAACCTACATTAAATAGAACATTAAAATATGGAGAATAGAAAAGGAAGAGTATGATAATGAATAGTTTGGTATAGGGAACAACACTATTTCACGTATATGTATCTATCTATGTCTCGCAGCATTGATTTTCACATAGAGTTCACATTATATATATATATATATATGGGTAAGTGCACCAAGATGGTTCCCAAAGGGAACTAGCCACTTTTTTTTGAAATCAAGAAATCTTACGACCTTGGACATGGAAATTGAGGGATAGTTACACTCAAAGAGTTTGAGATGGGAACAAAACAAAGGATCGAGAAGTGCTTTCTAGAGGTCTACTTTCTAAACTACTAATTTATTTTGAAAATGGTTGAGATTAAGGGTTCAAAGAGGTGATACACAAAATTGGTCTTATTTTTGTCAAAAACATAACATAGCAACTCTTATGCGACTTGAGCGGTGAATTTTTAATAGTATTTTTAAATGCGCTATGGTCAAAGTTAGCTAACGATTATCTAGTTGATGCATGATTTTTTTTTTGATAATTTTTTAATGAATATTTGATTTTTTACTAGACTAACTAATTTTCTAGGTGGGCACTTCCTGAAAAGCAGAATTTTGGCCGTGCTCCCCCTAAATTTTTTTGAAGGTAATTGATTTTTTTTATTTTTTTTTAAATTGTAGAATAGAATCTAGTTTCTAAAAATGTAATTTATTTGAAATTTCGAT
>VDFB02190867.1:0-11598 GCA_007258455.2 Sequoia sempervirens | reverse complement strand
GTATTATTATTAATTACACTATTATTCAAACTAAAGATACTTATCTCCTTATATTACTTTAGACTGGCTCGATAGCTTCTATACCAGCTTCAAAGTTATTAATCAGTGGCACCCAGATTTCAACAGAATGCCAATCAACACGTACATACAAGTATTTGCTCCTTAACTCCTTTATTAGTCATAGGAGAGAACAACACCAAAGAGAGACTTCTTCTACAAAGGCGTCTTTCAACTTCTTGCATTCCTTACACCTATCGGCCAATCCTCCTCTAATTGCCATCTCCTTCAATCTTGGCCACATCACCAGCTAACCTTTCCTCAAGTAGACGGTGGCTCGGTCTGAGTGCTATGAGTTCATAGTGGAAGACGATAGACCGGCTATTAGAATGCTCCATATAATAGGAGATCCACCTCTCGGTTAATCCGCTATCAAGTTTTCCATGCTTCTTGAGTGAGGTCCGACTCTTAGAAACTTCTTGTACGCTGGCAATAGCAACTTCCTGTTACCACAAATGTACTCGCCCTAATGTTGGCTTCCTTTATCAGACGATTTCCTTAATATATATATATATAACTCAGTAGTGGGCATATATTTCGTGATGCGTATGATGGTATTGCTCCATTCTGGGTGTAATCTGTAATCCCGAATCAATCCATAAGGCATAGCAATTTATTTTCTCTTCCATGTCTTGGCGTCTCTTTTAACTGTTTTCCTTAATCGACACTTGGGCTTCTTAAGATATCATTACCCATATTTTACATATGTAAGCCCGATCCTCCTTCTGTATTGCTGGGGGTGTATCTTTGTAATTGTGTTTCTCTTTTCCTGAATATTTGATCGCCTCCCAGAGAATGGCTAACTTCTGACAATATTCTTGGTGGTTGTCTTCAGGAATCAACATTCTTCAATATATGCTATTCGATATTGCACCTGTGTATGGAAGTGTCGATAGAAGTGATAGCGGCAACACAATATAGCCTCCTCAGATAGATGAGCCTCCCATCGGGACTCCTCATAACAACACTAGCACCGTCTGGATTCCTGATCACCATTGGCAGTTGTGAGAAGGAATGAATAGGGGCCGATTGCTCAGACGCACTTATCCTTCAGTCTAATTACTAGCGGTTGAATGAAATACAATCACTTAATATGAATCTCAACGTTTCCTCCATCGTATTACTTTCATATTATCTCCTCCCTCCTCCTTCCCTTAAATCTTCCTTCGCTTTTTTTATTTCTTCGTGTGATTTATTCGCACCCTTTCTAGAGAGCCATGTCTTTTTATAATAATTTGATGCTTTGTTTTATATTTATCAATTTATGTCTATTAATTTATATTTATATATTTTATATTTGAGAGTTAATTTATAATTATAATGTTTGATCTAAGATCCTTTATATTATAATTTGATATTTATTTATTTTAGTTTTTAATATTTACTTTATTATTTAAATTGTCAACATTTATTGTGTTTTATAATTATATATCTTTAATATTTATTTTATTATTTAGATTGTTAATATTTATATATCTTAATACTTATAATATTATTTAATATTTATAATTATAATATGATCTGTGACAATTATAATTATGCCAAATGGTTAATCTTTTAAATGTGTATTTTATTATCTTAACGTCATGATGGAGGGGACATGATAGATCCTGAACTCCAATTCAAGGAGTTAGCTCAACTAAAGTAGGGGGGATCAGTGGACACTTACATTGCTGATTTCCAAAGACTCTATGCTAGTTATGGATATATCAAAGAGGAGGTTGTTGGTCTTGTTTATGGATGGATAGATGGACCCTCTAAGGGGTTGGATCAAAGCACTCAATCCTAGATCGCTATAGGAGGCAATCAAGAAAGCTAGGGACATGGATTTTGCCAATTTGAAGAACAAAATGCAATCAAAGGGTTCCACATTTCAGAAGGACAAAGACAAGAAACCATTTCAAATAGAGGGGCCCAAGAAAAATAGATTGGATGATGATATTAGATAGGATTTGTAGAGAAAGAAACTATGCTTCGACTGTAGGGAGCCTTGGGAACTAGGACATAGGTGTCTTGGTAAAGGAAAGGTGCATTATATAGAGATAGTTTCTAATAGTGAGGAAGGGGAGAAATCTGATTGTAACCAGCGCAACGAACGAAGTGATTTAGATGATGAGCAGTTGGGAGCCAATGGGACGCCACCTAAGAGGGCGAAGGGTGGTACTCTTGCGACTATGTTCAGTGCAATAAAATTTGACTCTTTCAAAGTTTGTCGAGTGTTACAGGGTTAGAGAATCATAGTTCCAATCGATATTGAGACTACCCCTAACTTTATAGACTTTGCATTGGTTACTAGGGAGGGTCTACAGATTGTGGAGCATGGGGGGTTTAATGTCATGGTTGCAGATGGATATCAGATTTCCTGTGAGCAGAAGGTTCCATAGATGAGCATCATGATAGGTAACCATACAATTACCGATGACTTTTATGTGGTGGACTTAGGAGACAACAATGCTATTTTGGGCATCTGGTGGCTACATTCTCTTGGGAAGTATTCACAAAACTTCCAGGCCATGGAATTCAAGTTTAAGGTAGATGGCAGCAAAGTTGTCTTCAGGGGAATGTCTAATGGTGCCCCTAGAGTTGTCTCAGCAAAAAGAATGGAGAGTATTTTTAGGCATGGCGATTTGCATGGACATGAGGAGAGGTATGATTCAGAAACTTTGGTTTGTACACATAGTGTGCATCATGTGAACCATGAGACACCTCTTTTGGAGAGCCCATTAAAGGCTCAAGTCATGGTTATGGATGTGATAGTTGAGCACACACCTTGTGGTCGAGCCAATAGTGATATGCATGCATGTGTTGAAGATTCCTTGGTGGAGTATGAGGCTGCTCCAATTTCAGAACTAGTGACACTAGTCATAGAGACATTTGATGGTGATGGGTATGTACTTGGAGGTGTGGAGTCTTAGCTGGTTTATGATCCAAGGTATGAAGATGTTGTCCTAGAGGTACTTGTTTTTGGGTGGCATATAATTGAGTTTCAAATGGACTATGGTCTATGGCACAAAGATGAGCATGAGGGTAGATGTATTCCAACCCTAACCCATTGGTTTCTAACTCATACATTGTTGATAGATGGCTGTCCTACCTTGCTGGTGAGGGAGTTTTCAGGGTATACCTTGAGGACAACAACTGATTGGATGGATTGGAGAGGTTGGGATCACCACTTCAGCATTGGAGGCTGGCATGATGATAAGGTCCTATCATCATATGACATTGGAGGGACCTTTTGCACTATCATAGGTATGATTTTCAGTTTGTTTGGTGCTGTTCTGATTTTTATCAACAGCCTAGTAAGGGCTGGTATGTTTTTCTATGGACTTGTGGTGGGCATCTTTCACATCCATAGGGAATCATTAAGAGTGGGATGGATAGTTGATGATGGTGACACTATGAGAGACATCTATCTCTTCATTTTTAGTGGGTGTAATGGTGTGATGATTTGGGATCCAGGGATTGGTGTAATTGGTACATGTTGACGTGCGTTTTATGACATGACAAACATTTTAGAACAAAGTGTCACAGACGCTCTATTCTCTCTTGAAAAACTACTTCCTATGCTAAGATTGCCAGTAAGTTCATAGGGTAATTCCAATGTTTAAGATGAACGTGGATAGGCTCTGTGGTATGGATGTGATTTGCTGTGGGCACAAGTAGATTTTGCAAGTCATTCTGAGAAGTGGAGACATGAATGCAGTACCATTTTTGGATTTTTTGATTTTATAAGAAAAAAAGTGAAAAAAGATTTAGGGTTTAGAGAATCTATTCTACTCCTAAGAAATCAAGAGAAGACGAAGACTAAGTGAAACCAAATAAACTATACTCTGTTTCGCCACGTTCAACGACAACTACGCAGAGCAAGTGCAATCTTCTAGGAATGTGCTTGTGATTTTCATGGGATAAATAATTGCCATCAGATCGAACAACAATTATCAAGACAGAAGTTAAGCATCCACAGTAAAGCTCAGTCTAACTTTGCACATTGGGCGAAATCATCCACCCAAAGAAAGTATGAGCTTGGTTTCACTAATCGACGTTATCAATCAATCATTCTTCTAACATACATTTTAATTTAAATCTACTAAGAGAGAAAGAAAATATGCGACCATGCAACTATTCAACAATCAAGTACTCAAAGCACCTCATGCATTTGAACTTCATTATCAAAGTAGCGTTTTCACAACAATCTCATAAAACTCTCTCTTTATTTCTAACTATCTCAAATCTGCTCTAACTCTTAATCTCCTCTTCTAAGCTTCTAACTATCCATCAATCTATCTTCTAATGAGAATGAGAGAGTGAGGGGGGGGTTTATATAGTTTTTCCGGATTACAAAGAACGGCCCAGATTGATTCAAGATCAATGGCCAAGATTAAATTGAACTAAACCCTAATTAGGGTTTCCAAAACCACAATCAGTTAACTAAAGAGAACACTAGACAACTGGAGTGTCGTCCTTATCCACTTGTGCAGCCTCACGTTCGGCGAACCTGGACACTATCAGGTCGACCTCCTCCACAGCAATGTCGGGCAGCACGCTGATGTTGTACTCCAGCAAATCCAAGTTCTCGGCACATTCTGCAAACACATTCGCCCATATTGGCTCTTGTAGCAAGAAAGAACTTCTGGTAGCCATGAAGTCGAATATTTTGGTGAAGCCTTCCTTCATGATTGGCCCGGTGGTGGAGAAAACTTTCTGTACTTGCTCCTTCAAACTCCTTGACCGCAAGTGTTTCCTTCGGACAACCTCCTTGTCGTGCACATTTGCAGCCATCTCATAGATTTTTCTTTGAATTTCTTTTACTTGTTCTTCGACTCTACCACCATCCTGTGTCACCTTTTCGAGGACTCCTTTCCTTGAGGCTAGAGCATAGTACCATCCGTTGAAGTCATAAGCTGCTCCAGCTTCAATAACTTTATTCTCTCGACAACCGCTGTTTTGAAATGCCTCTCCGGGCCCGTATGCATGATCCGCCTGGAATGCCCTCAGACGCTTCCATGACTCTCGGGCAAGATCCGTAACCTCCGTGAACTTAGGGTAAACACTAACGCCTCTCTTTTTTCCTTGCAAACATCCAATCTTATTCTCATTACATTAACTCTTTCAAAAATGTATATCTCCCGGTTCCCGTGAAGCAATTTCGGATAAAGGCCACTTGTTCGGGCCGCTTAGGGGTGGCCTAGTCAAAGCCGATATAATCTTTAAACGAATTTCTTTCTCTTTGTATTCTTCTTCTTGGCAACTTTTTCATCCACCTCGACAGCCACCGGACGACCCAAGTTCACTTCGCTTCTTTGATGTCTTTTAATCTATGTCGACAAATGTGGATGCAACATATTCTTTCAGAGCAACTCGCCTTGTAAACTGCACGTATCCGCAGTACCGCAGAATTTGCACCGTGCGATTTCCAGCTTCATCTCTTTGAATAGTTGAGAACTTTTTGGCCTTCTTCCTCGGGGCAGTCTGTTCTAATCTTGCAAGAAAATCTGCGTCATTGTCCTCCTCCGGGACTTCCACTGGCGCTTTTCTTTTCAATCTTTCCCTCAGCCACTCAGGTACCGTTGGCTGTTCAATCATGTCCTCTTGATTTTGGACGTCTGGCATGTCCTGTACTTCCTGTTCTTCTTGAATTTCCGGCACACTTTGAATTTCTTGGACTAGCTGCATATCCCGGATCTCCTGGACGGATGGGTCCTCTTGAATACCCTTGAGGGCGGAAATCATTCCTTCCTCGAATTCTCCATCCTCGATGTCCGTGTCATTACCCGATTCCAAGATCTCTGTGCTTGCCAGAGAGGGTTGATCGTTATCTTCTATCTGGATTGGCTCTATATTTTCCACTGGAGAAGGTATCATGGCATTTTCCCAGGATTCTCTATCCATGGCAAGCATCTCTTCTATGTTCCGGGATGTAGCTGACTGGAGAGGTTTAGCCCTATGTTTCTTCCGTGAAGGACCCTCATCTATCTCTTTACCTTTGTCTTGAATTGCAGCTTTATCGGCTTCTTTTCTCTTTTTGGAGTTGGCAGCATCTGCTTGTCCATCAGCATGAGATGCACCGGCGTTCGAAGAACATGACTCGGTGTCTCCCATCAACTCATAAGTAAAATGTACGTTTCTCTGCTTTAACACTTCTACTTGCCTATCTATCCACCACTGAGAGTATTTGAAAACAGGGCGCATCAAAGTGGTTAGATCACCCATCTCAGGCTCAAACCATTTTACAGGTGGAAGCGGCTCATTTTCTTTGAAGCCTGGCTGCACATATATCCCGTCATCTTGCAGCTGGTCAGGTATTTTGAAAAGCTCTGTCGCTCTTATCATGCTCAGGGGTAACCTTGACCATAATCTTCTTCTTACATCGTATTCATCGGCTGCGTTGGCCCAAAAGTCCTCTAGGTCAACCCGATGTTTGTATCTTTCTCCGTCCACAATCTTGATGTGATGAAGCGGATCGAAGTTGCTTCTGGCTTTGTATGATATAAAAGGATACTGTTGAATCTCCAGTCGAGCAACCTCTGCTGCTTGGGCTGTCGGGCATGACTCCTCCATGTTGCCGATGAAAAAGGGGAAGGTGACGGCAGCTTTCTGCTTGGGTCTTTGGATGTTCTGGTATGTTTCTAGTTGCCTTAGCACCTCCAACAACACCATCCTATTTGTCGGGTAGACAGGCAGCCTATAAGGATTTCCGGAAAATCCTTGGATTCTGATGTAGGTGAACTTTGGATATTGAATAAACCAGAATCCATACCGGCTTATCAAGCTTTTGGCTTCATGCGAGAGTCTCTGGTGCGTTCCGCCTTGAAGAAGCCTAGTGATATACATCAAAAATGCATCATGAGCTCGCCGGAAGTGGGACTTCTCTTTCAGCTGCAGTTGTGGATAGCAGTCGTAGACTTTGAATTTCCCCTCACCGTTGCCAACCACGCCTTTGCATGTCAAGCCAGGATATTTATAATATCTTGCCAATGAATAAACAACGTATGAGCTCATGTGGAAAACTTTGGTCTGTTCAAAGTTGACCAACTGTTCGTGCAAGCTGTCACTGATCATCCTGGACCAATTAAACATTTTGACTCCAGTGATTATCTCATCAATAAAATAATACATCCATTCTTCGAAAGGGGCACCGTGAGCACTGCCTACCATTCTGTTAAGTAGCAGAACGATATCACCATATTCTTTCTTGCCCGTTCCACCATCGGCAGGCGCTTGTTTTAGTAAACTAATTTTGTTTTATATTCATGCATATATCCTTCTCGATTTCTATAGGAGTTTGAATGGCGTCTTGTTTGTTATGTAGATGCAATTTGCCAGGTACCGGAATGCTGTGTCTCCGGATTGTCGGCTCTGGATAAGCAAGGGCAAGGACTCTCCCACAAGAGTTTCAATCATTTGCCTTTGTGCGTTGTAAATGCAAAGTGATACTATTAACTCAGGACATTCTTTTGCTGGTGGAAATCCAGCTGCATGGACGATTCCGTTTCGCATCATCCTCATGGCGATTGGCGTTGGCAGACGTCCGTCAGTTCCATACATTCTCTTTCGGAAATCTTCAAGATCAACGTGGCCAAGGTCCGTGTCAAGAACGTGCTCCCACTTGGACTTGATCTTTGACTGAGTTTGGACACCTTTGCTTGCAAATTTCATCTTGGCTGCTTCGAAAAATAGATCTGCAAGAGAAGGAAGAAAGGAAAATCAGAATTCGATATTAAAATCAATTTGAAAGAACATTCCAGCTGGTAATCAACTTAGACTTCACGAGAAATAACAATCTGGAATGAAAATAAATGGTGAAGCTTCATGTTAACATGAAATGGACAAGAAAAAACAATCTGCCTTGTGACTTCGTGAAGACGTGATTGCGACTGCAATGCAAGCTGATAACAGAATATTTCTTTCACTTTGCTGCAAAAATCTTTCAGCCTTTTGCCTTAAACACTTTTCTCTCACCACCTTTCTTCTCAAAATCGAGTGATTGCAAAAATGAAAAATGAAATCACTTATAGAAGTGAGAGGGTTGATCATTTTAGCATATTTGCAAAGTTTCCCTTGAATCAAGTTCGAACTCATTCTTTCACTTTGTTTCTGAATGGCAAGTTCTATCCTTAACAACTTCGTCCGGGAAAGTTTCTAATTTCATTCACAGTCCAACAAGACTCCTTTTCTCACTTTCCAATTTTGAAATTTTCATGACTTATCTCCTTTTTGGTGTTGGAAATAAAATATTAAAATAATTAAAAATAATTATTTTATGTGTCCATTCCAACCCGTTCGTTTTTATGACTAATTACTTTTGATTTTTTCGAAAATTTCTCGCCATATTCTCGATCATCCAATTTATTTGTTCATGATTTTTTTGATCGTTTCTCAAAAATATTTGGCCATGTCCAATTTTATTTGGCCAAAAATGTTTCTTGTCCGACATTGTCCAACTTTTTCTTAGCCATGTCCAAAGATTTTTTAGCCATGACTTGTCTCTTTTCCAAAATTCTTTCGCCATGTCCGATTTTATTCATCCAAATTCTCTTGATTTTTCACAAATTTTCCTTGACAAATCCAATTTTATTTCGTCCATTTGCTCAATTTTTCTAGCCATGGCGAAGATTTTTCTTCATATTTCCTTGGGCGAATCTTCGAGTGCCAGGTATATTTTCATTTCTCAGAGGTTTGGACTTCGGAAAATTTCAAATTTTATACTCCCAATACATGACGGACTTTGGCATTTTCCTTGCCATTCGTGCCTTAGCCATTTTTTTCTTTCCTTTCATCTTAGGCGGACTTCACACATTTTGTAGCCACTTTACCTCTTTGCTAAGGCGGACTTTGTTGGTTTTTTGGCCATTTTAACCTTGCTTATGGCGGAGTTTCCTTTTTTGTTTGCCATTTGACCCTTTGCTTTAGGCATTTTCTTCTTCCCTAAGGTGGACTTCAGCTTGCCTTTGGCCACTTTAACTTTGATTTGTCCATGCCTTAGCCAATTTTATCTCATTTTGCTTTGGGCGGACTTTGGCTTCTTTCTAGCCACTCCTTTCATGCCTTGGGCGGACTTTGGGGTTATGCTTGCCATTTGCCTTGGGCGGACTTCATGCCTTCCCTTGCCAACTTGAAACTACCTAGGGCGGACTTTGACATATCCTTAGCCATTGCTCAATATTCTAGGCGGACTTCCTCATATTCTTCGCCATTGGACTTGGTTGGAGGGCGGACTTCCATGTTTTCCATGCCACTTACAAGGGCGGACTTGCATGTATGTTTGGCCATTGCCTAATATCCAAGGCGGACTTCATTACATCTGTTGCCATTTTCCTTCTTGGCTGGGGCGGACTTGCATGATTTTGTTGCCATTGGACTTCTTAAAGAGGGCGGACTTTGGCATTTGGATGGCCATGACAAGGGCGGACTTCAGCTTGGTCCTGACCATTCACCATTTGCCTTAGACATTTGCCAGATTTTCTTAGACATTTCCTTCATTCTCCATGGGCGGACTTCAGCATCTGACTGTCCATTACCACTTTAACTTAGACATTTCCAAGGGCGGACTTCATGGTTTGTATGTCCATTGCTCAGATTTTTGTGCCATTGATCAGATTTTCATGCCATTTACATCTTTGACAGAGGCGGACTTGACAAACTTCATTGCCATTGCCCAGATTTTCACGCCATTGACCAGTTGGCTGAAGCTTCTTATCATCCATTTCCTCTGTACTTAGGCGAATTTACCAGTTTTCTCCATGACTGTGCTCAGATTTTCCATGAATTTCCAGATTTCTTCACAATTTTCCAGATTTCTCCATGAACTTCGTGAACTTCTTGCAGATTTCTTCATGAATGTTAAGATTTCTTGATGAATTTCATCAAATCTTCAACCATTTTAGTGCTTTTACCAGATTTCCCAGTGATTTTCCAGAATTTCTCACCATTTTTGAATGAATTTTCCAGGTTTTTGAACTTTTTTGTGATTTTTCCAGATTTTTACCAAAATTTCAAAAAATCTTCGAATCGATTTTCTGAGAGTTTCGTTGCTCGTTTCGAACTTCTGAGTGCGTTTTCGAAACTCGTGACCCTTCTAAAAATAGAAACTTTCTAAAAATAGAAATTTTCCAAAAATAGCAACTTTCTAAAAATAGACCCTAAAAAATAGGGATCCCAGAATTGCCCAAAAGTGCCAAAAAAAATAGGTCCTAAAAATAGGGGGCCCGGGGTGAGAAACCCTAAAAATATGGAAGTGTCAGAATCGGCCGAAACGACAGTCGATCTTCGTCTCCCAGGCCTTCTAAGCACAATGGTGACGTTTATACATTGATCCAGACTAAAATTCACTGACTCGACTCGGGTGACCGTTCAAAATGCAGACTTAAAACCCCAAAACGAAGAGCAGACAAAACGAAAGCAGGCGGAGGAAAAACCCTAAAAAGCAAACAACAAGGGTCCCCATTTGCAATGGGGCGAGGTGTGAGTTAGGTCACAACAAAACCCAATCTAACGGTTCATTTGATTTTTTGAATTTTGAACCTAGGAAAATTATTTCGGGTGGAAATTTAAATTCGCTTCTTTGCATCCGTGGAAGATTTCGTTGCTCGACTTGAGAAAATATTTATCGACCAAGGGAGTCGGCATCCACTCCACTTCACTTCCTGCAACTCATCATCCGGGTATTTCCAAGAAAAAAATTCCACCACCCCGTAGCTCTAGGCTTATTTTCAAGGAAGAAAAATATTTTGTGCCTTAGAAAATTTTGATCACTTTGTACTCTTTGCCTTTAGGAAATTTTGTGAGTATCCAACTCTCATCAACTTTGCCTCGCGAAAAATATCAACTTCAATTTAAAATTTTTCATAGAGGTGCCTAGCATACTTTATCTTCCACCCATCATCTTGGATTTTATTTCACACTTAGAAAATAGTTTCACTTGAAGTTCCAACGCCTTAAAAAATTTCTCCTCACATCATCCTATATTTCATCACACCACCCCTGGCGCACAGCACACTTGGAGAAAAATAAAATAAAAACGCCTAGCATTTTGTTTCACCACCATACGTCTTAGAACTTTTTAACACTTATAACTCCCATCACCCCTGGCGCATATAACACACTTGAGAGAAAATAATAAAAAAAACGCCTAGCATTTATCTTGCTTTGACCACGCCTAGGAGTATTCACTTACCTCTTACCTTATTCACCAGCTTCATTTACTTTTTACACCCCAACTTGGGCGCATTTTGGGGTGAGAGGAGGATAAAGCCTCTTGACTTGTTGACTTTCTTGGTTTTGGGCGCATTTTACATGTCTAGGAGGATGAAAATCTGCAACGCCACCTCCTTTGGAATATTCCCCACTTTGTTTTTGTCTTTACTTGCCCTTATTTGGGCGCATTTCATGCATGAAGGAGGAATAACTCTTCAAACTCAACGCCTTCCCTTTGACCTTTCTTGTCTTTGGCGCATTTGAGCATGTGTGGGGGATGAACATTTCAACGCCTTAGCTTGTGACTTTTCAGCTTCTCATTTTTGTCCTCACATGGCATGATTTGGG
>VDFB02190866.1:0-44257 GCA_007258455.2 Sequoia sempervirens | reverse complement strand
TACCACCTTATCAGCCTTATAATCAAGGCCAAAGATCTGTTCCTAACCTAAGGCCATATCAAGCTTATGACTCCAATACTGCAAGCACTTCCAAAGAGCTTGCACCTGTCCAGAACAATTTAGTTCAAGATTATGAGTGGTGCTTTTTGTGTAATCAATCCCATAATCAGAGCACCTGTGTAAATGGGTTTCTTAATCAAGCCTTGATGGTTCAGAACAATTCAACAATACAGTCTAATGTGCTTGTAGCAACTGAAGTACATCAGCAAGAGCAACAGACACATGAGTCTACATTCCTAAACTGGCAAGGGGAAGAATTTTGTGGAGTTAACCACGCTGATTCTTCAATTGTAGACAACACACACAGTAAAAAGAGGGCAATAGATGAAGGACATCAACCTGATACAGTTCAAACTCAATCAAAACAAGGGTTGAACCAGAATCCAAATGCTCCTGGCTCATCAACAACCGATCAAATCTGAATGCTACCAAGAGGGAAGCCTTTGTTAGGCAAGCAACACTTTGATTCATTAGTCCAAGAACCTTCGGTTAAAGATGATGTATTCCTCCTAAAGGTCAAGTTAAACCTACTACATCTTTCAATATACTTGAGCATATGAAGAAAATTAATGTACCCATGTCAATATGGGATTCTCTGAGTATTCCGGGTCAAAAGGACCTGCTTCAATTTGCTTTATCAGGTTTAAGTGTCTTAGATGAGCCTAGTGTAGAAAAGGAGAAAGTTGTGTTGACTAGTACTGCTATTAGTGATAAAGAACAACAAGCTGCTAAGGCCAAGCCACCTCCTTTTTATTTGTCATTAATCATAGGAGATCATCTTGTTCACAATTGTATGATTGACTCAGGGGCTAGTAGTTCAGTTATGCCCAAACAAATTGTTGATAAGTTGGGAATTGAATATGAGCCACTAGAAAAGGGGGTAGTACAATTGGATGGTACTGTTGTTAACATAGTAGGGGTCATTAAAATTTTGAGCCTAACTTTACATGCCTATCCAAATTTTACAATACCATAGGATATCTACATTATTAAGTTACCCTCGTACTTTTCCCTTTGTTTATCTAGGGATTTTACAGTCAAGATAGGTGGTTACCTACCCTCTGATTGGTCTCATATGCTGTTCAGAACCAGATATGGTACTAGAGTCACTGTTAAATCAGAACCCATAGCCAAAGCCCATATTAAACTTTACAATCCATCTCCTATTAATGCCAACTTGTTTACAAGTGTACAAGTGGAGCAGCCTGCTGTTCAGGAGGCTGAAATTCAAACCGAAAAAACATCAGATATTCTTCCTAAAGAGTGGGTATCTCAAACTCATGAAGTTGGTGTTGTCAAATAAAGTCGCACCCTTGCTAAGCTATCAACTGTAGCAACCTATTGAAACGTGGGAACACTTCAAGGTTGTGGGTGACCTGGGAATGAAGTGGACCTCTAGATTATGGGCTAGTTCCCCTTAAGATAACTTTGAGAAAAACTAAAGAATGATAAGGAAAAGAGTAAGAAGGATATACTTGCTATTCAAAACCTATCACTAATAGGTGATACACCAAAGATAAAAATATGACAATACTACAGAAAACTCAAAAAAATCTCAATAGAGCTAAACAATCTCACAATATAGAGATTTATATTTATAAAAACAAGTCTATGTAAAGTTCTAACTGTTCTAATGCTTAACACAAGGAAAACAAGATGTTTTCACATATATAAATGCAATAGAAAGAGATCACTAACATAAACTAGCTTTATGACATAATATTCTTTACATCCAGTACTGAAGGAATCTTATAAAATAAAGGATCACACAAAATTTTATCATGCAGCTCACAACCAGTCACTAAAACAACAAAGAAAATCTGTGAAGGAAATGACTTTCTATTGAAAAAATAATGAGCCTCTGTGTTACAGATCTGTAGTATTTTTGAAAAATGAGTTACAAATGTTGAATAATGCTCTTTTTAGCAATCTCCTAACCAAGAACTCCTTTACAAAGAGGCAAAAAATGCCATATATACAAGTAAAAACCAAGACTGTCGGCCCCTGCCTTAGAGTTTACAAAATGAGTTTGTGCCTGGACACATCGACCCTAGAAGCGCTTTGGAATGAAGTTAATGAAGCATTAAATGCGCATACCCTGTTTGCGTCGGTGAAATCTTGCTCCTAGGCATGGCCTTCAGATCTTTTACAATGATCGCATTAACTCCAAGCCTTCGTGTGCAACCTTGAGACTTTGTCAGAGCCGCTTTGAATGCTCTGTAGCATGGTCATTAATGTCGACCCATTTTTACCAGTCGATGCTCCAGCTGTTATCATGACTCATGGCCTCTTTCTTGGCCTTCCTCTTGCGCTAGATCTTTTCGCAAGTTGGCCCCCTTCAAGAAGCAGCATCATATTTACCCTGTCAGATTCAAACGTCATTACTTCACTGAGCCGATCCATGTCGCGCACATTCTGTTGATCTTTCTTTACAGGGGAAGTCAATCAGTCAAACTGCCCATGATTTTCCCTAGCGCCTTCTGATTGGTTGAACTCGTGCCATGTAGATTTCCAAGTGATCAAAGGTCACTTCCTTAGAATCGCATGTCGGTGAGACACTAACTATGTCTCCCCGATGCGCTTATGCCCTTCAATAGTTATCGGCATAGCTTAGGACTGTTGGCGAGACCTCATAGCGAGTGGCGAGACTTATATCGATATCTCAAAAAACCATCAGAAAGATAATCAATATCAACCAGAGGTCTCACTGAAGCCTATAACAGATCCATCGCTATTGGCAAGACACCACCCTATCGGTGAGACTTCAAAGCGAACTCTTCCACTCTCCCCGAGCTCCCTTCATTTCGGAAATACCCTATCGTGTTGGCTAGACATCATCGCGAACTCTGCAATGTTTCCCGAGCTTGGATCCTTCGATGGAGTCAGAGCTGGGATGAGAACCAAAACGGGACAGGAGTTGGAACGGGGGAAAAACCAAACAGTTCGCGGAACCGGAACTAGAACCAAATCTGGACTTGAAACAAAGTTTCAAGTTCCGGTCGATACGATCCGCCGGCGACCCCACAAGGCATGAAGAATAAAAAGAAAAAACACAAGGAAAAGGAGGAGACACGGACCAGTGGCGAAAGAAAAGAAGATTGAAGCGGGTTGGGCCGGATCATGAGGCGGAACTTTTGGAAAAGTTCAAGTTCGGTTGGATTCAATCTTGAGGATGAACAAAGAAAGTGCCTAAGGAAAAACCAAGACACACAAAAAAGATAAAAGGGCGATCAAAACACTCGCCGGGATCGAGAATGAAAACGATCCGAGGTGAGGAAACATAAGCCGAGAGCGGAGATCGGAAACGAAGCAGGAGCTGGAACTTTGGAAAGTTCAGTTCGATTCGATCAATACAGGTCCGCCAAAACAACAAAAAAATAGAAAAACAAGAAAAACAAAAGAAACAACCGGTCAAACAAAAGGTCAAAGAAACGCCTAAATCACAACCAAAAGCTCATGAAACTTTGGAAAAAGTTCAGTTAAGGTTTATCCGGGCTCGACCTCGCTCTAAGGAACAACGGAAAAAGGATGAAAAGAGGAGAAGCAACCAAGCGTCGATCGGCTCGGCTCGTAATGAGCGAGCGAGGACGAGACCAGCTTGGAACTTTAGAAAAGTTCCAGAATTCAGTCTCGGTTCCGGTTCCACCCCCAATAGAAAAAAAAAGAAAAAGGGCCCAAGGAAAAAAAAATGGAAAGGGGAAAGAACAAGGTAAAAACAAAAAGAAGACCCACCCAAAACCGAATACTTGCACGTTGGGCTCAACCCTTGTGGGAGCCACATTTAATCCATGTGCCGAATTTAAACATAACTTTCCCCCGCAGTTGTACAAGAAGCAAACAAGTTAGAAAAAGTAATCCGGATAAAAATGCTCCTCTAGTTGGCCCTCATCAACACTCAAAAACGTAGGTTACCCTACTTGATTGAGCCCACAGGTGAAAATTGGGTAACAGTTGATATAGGTAAGCAGTTGGAGGAGGTTGACATTGGTGTTTATATGATGCATGAAATTGACTCTTTTATGCCTAATATTGAAAAGGACAAAGAAAAAAATAGTGAACAAAATGAAAATGATGTGTGGGAGCTGTATTTTGATGGCTCAAGGAGTAGGGTAGGTGTTGGTGATGGATGTATGCTAGTATCACCAGAAGGTTAGGAGTACTATTTAGATTTCAGATTCTATTTTAGCTGTTCTATTAATTCTGTTGAATATGAAGCTCTAGTCCAAGGCTTGGACTGGGAAAGACAGAGAGGTATCAGCTGTCTAAAGGTTTATGGCGACAACAAGTTGGTTGTCAATCAGGTGAGAAAGCTTAATGTTGTGAAAAATGATATACTCATGTCTTATAGGAATAGAGTATGGGACCTCTTAGAGGGATTTGAGGCATTTAATCTGATTTCCATTCCTAGAACTCAAAATAAACATGCTAATAGATTAGCTATTGTAGGAGCTGAACATGATATTCCAAAAGAATTTTGTAGTGATAAAACTAATCAGCATATTAAGATTGTAGTTAGGCCTATTGTGCTTGATAATAATATACACTGGCAAGTCTTTGATAGTGACCAACAGATTGTCAGCTTTTTAAGAGAAGAAGTTGAGTTCTCACATGCCAATCAGGAAAAGTTACAGCACCAGTACAGTGACCAGATTATTCAGCTCAAAAACAACAAGTTTCCAAAAGGCTTGGTCACTTTAGAATCTATTTTTAATACAGATGATAAAGCTAGAAAACCCAAGGGGAGTATTCAAGTTCAGCAAGATCACTACGAAGAAGTTGAAGTTTTCAAAGAAAAGCTTCTTAAGTTAGGAAAAGTATGTACAGCTGAAGAGAAGCATGTTTTTATTCAGATTTGTCGAGAATTTAATGATATCTTTGCTTGGAAATATACCAATTTAAAGGGATTTAATCCCCAGCTTGCTCAACATACCATTGAACATGAGCCTAATGTCAAGCCTGTTAGGAAAAAATAGAGGACCTTGAATCCTAAGTTAGAGCCTTTGATGAAAAAGGAAGTAGATAAGTTGATTGAAAGCAATATTATTTTTCCCATTAAGCATACCTCATGGGTTTCAAACCTAGTACCGGTAAGGAAGAAAAATGGTGAAATAGGACTCTGTGTAGATTTTTGTGACTTAAATATGGCCTCCTTAAAAGACCTCCATCCTCTGCCTTCTATGGAATAGATACTTCAGGTAGTTTCAGGGTCTGAAAGGTTTTCCTTATTAGACGGCTATTCTGGTTACAACTAGATATTAGTGAAAAAGGAAGATCAATACAAAACAACCTTCACCACAAAATGGGGAACTGTGGCCTATCAAAAAATGCCCTTTGGTTTATCTAATGTTGGGGCAACCTTTCAAAAATCCATGGAAATGGCCTTTCAGGTTTTAATGTACAAGATAGTCTTAGTCTATCTTGATGATATCACTATTTTTTCTAAGGAGGCTAAGGATCATCTGAATCATTTGAGGCTAATTTTTGAGAAATGAAAGGAATTTGGGATATCACTTAATCCCAAAAAGTTTGTGTTTGTTGTTCATGAAGGAAGATTGCTTGGTTATATGGTGTCTAAACAGGGTATTACTATTGAACTTGAAAGAATAAGTGTTATCTTAGCTCTTCCTTTACCAGCGCACAAAAAAGGTTTGTAGAGTTTTATTGGTAGGATTAACTTTGTTAGGAGGTTTATCCCTGACATTTCTGATTTATTAAGTCCACTAACTCATATGCTGAGAAAGAATGTACTTTTCAGCTGGACTAAGGATGGGAAAAGAAGTTTTTGAGATTATAAAAGAGGCATTAGCAACTGCACCTACACTTATGAATCCTACTTTTTCTAAAGATTTCATTTTATATGCCTATGGAAATATTGATTCACTTTCAGCCATGCTTGTACAGTGAAATGATGAAGGATCTGAACAGCCCGTGGCGTTCATCAGTCAGGGACTCAAAGATTACGAGCTCAAGTATACTTTTGTAGAGAAACATGTTCTCACTGTTATAAGAAGCTTAAAGAAGTTCAGGCACATGCTTTCCAATAACAAGATTATACTGATGGTTTCTCATCCAAGTGTGAGAGTTTTTACTGAACAAAGATTTGAGTGATAAAAGATATGGTTGGGTCACTAAGGTGATGGAGTATGACCTTGAAATAAAGGTTACCAAACTAATAAGAGGGAGAGGTCTCTGCGAATAGCTTACAAATGACAACAATAGCAACATAAAGGAGGAAGAAGGTTTTGTTTTAGCGCTTCAAGATGGACAACAAGCTACCATACCTACTCCTATAGGTTGGATTGTAGAAATGACACATTTTTTATTGACTGGTGAGTACCCTCCTGATCTAACTAAATCCAGAAGAAGGTATTATTGACTGCAATCCATACCTTATGTTCTTTTAAATGGTTTACTGTTTAGGAGAGATTTTCATGGTGTCTTGTTGAGATGTATTAAAGCTAATCAGGTCGACAGAGAATTGCATGAATGCCATCAAGGGTCAGCTGGTGGACACTTTTCTTCAAGAGCTACAACTCTTAAAATAATGAAAGGAGGCTATTACTGGCCTACCTTATTCAAAGATGCTCAATGATGGGTGAGGATGTGTAAGGAATGTGCCATTTTTGCTGGAAAAGAGAAGTTTCCAGCCCTTCCACTACAACCAATTCAAATTGATCAGCCCTTCATGAAATGGGGTTTGGATTCATTGGGGTTATAAACCCGCCATCAAGTGCAGGCCACAAGTGGGTACTCACAACCACTGATTATTTTTCAAAATGGACTGAAGCTATGGCACTCAAAGAGGCTAATGAATTTGTTGTCCTGAATTTCTATGAAGAGTTAGTTACCAGATTCGGTATCCCAGATTCTATTATCTCAAACAATGTCCTTGCTTTTGTGAGTGTTAAAATTTCTGACTGGGCTATCAAGAATGGTATATATCTGAATACATCCTCTAATTATTATCCACAAGGCAATGGACAGGCTGAGTCCACTAACAAGAATCTCCTGAGGATAATTAAGAGAACTATGGAAGACAATAAAATAGCCTGGCACACCAAGCTAAAATCAACCTTGTGGGCTGATAGGATTATGTCAAAAAGGTCTAAAAGACTTTCTCCATACATGTTAGTGTACGAAAAAGAGGAAAGACTGCCTATTTCAGTTGAACTCCCAACCCTTGATCTGGTAAACCAACTTGATATGATTGAGGAGGAGCCTATGACAACAAGGTTAGGTTAGTTAATTGAATTTGAAGAACTCAGAGGTGAAGCAGTGAAAAAGATTGAGCAACGTCAGGCTCAAATGAAAAGGCTATTCAATAAAAAGGTGTCTCCCAAAGTGTTCTAGGAAGGTGACATAGTGCTAAAGTGGGATGAATTGAAAAGCAAGCCTGGAAAGCACTCCAAATTTGATGCATTTTGGACTACGCCATATATCATCACTGAGAATAAACAACATAATGCTTTCCAGCTATCTAAGTTGGGTGGTATAGTGGAACTAATCCCAGTGAATGGGATTCACCTCAAACATTGTTTTTGAGGTATGGACCTAAATCTAAACATAGTTGTTAAAATTCTAGAGATCAATAAGTGCTTCCACACATTAGATCAGATGCAGTTTTCATTCCCTAAGTGTTGTTTCAGCACAAATGAATAGTTCTCCTTCTACTATTTTGTCTTGGATGGGCCAAGGCCTCATATGTGTCTGTCTTTTGAGTTACTGGAGTCCTGGGTGAGTTTTCTAAGGGGGGGTCTAGGTTCCCAATGACTCCATGCCCAATGGATAGGCCTAGGCTACTGGTTTGCATGTTTAGCAGGCAAACATCCAGCTGAGGTCGCCAGAGATGTTACCCGATTTTCAACTACGGGCTCAATCGGGCAAGGAAATCTATGACTTCAAGTGTTCATGAAGGTCAAATGGAAGAGCATTTGCATCAAGGTTACATATTTTCTAAGTTGTTTTCTTCTTGTGCAGTTGCAGGGTAAAATTATGTTTTAAATTTAGCACGTGGATTAAATGTGGCTCCCATAAGGGTTGAGCCCAGCGTGCAGGTGTTCGATTTTCATTAGGAGGGTTTTAATCTTATGTCTTTGCCTTGCTTTCCCTCTTTCTATTTTGTTTTCTTTGTGCCCTTTTCTTTTTGTTCTATCAGAGGCAGAGTCAGAACCAAAACCGAACATCGAAACTATTCCAAAGTTCTGGTTTATGTTTTTGTTCCAGTTCCACGCTTTGTGCTTTTGTTTTCTTTTGACCTTTCATTTGACCATGGGGTGGTTTTTCCCTTTGTTTCTTTTTTTGGCCTTTTTCCCATTTTTGCTTTGAGTTCTGTCGTGGGTGGAACCAAAACCGAAACCAAACATTGGAACTTTTCCAAAGTTCCAATTTCGGTCCCGGTCCCAATCCCGGTTTCACCCATTTTTCTTTTCTTTGTTTTTTCGTTGCCGGTGATCGAGGGAGGTTTGTTTCTCTTTGATCTTGTTTGTGTTGATATTTCTTCCCTTTTGCTTTGTGTTTTGTCGGGGGTGGATCTAAAATTGTAACCGAACCTGAACTTGGAAAAGTTACATGGTCTCGTTTTTGTTCCGCTTCCATTCCCCCCATTATGTTTCGCCCGTGGATCGGTTTTGGTTCCGATCCTGCTTTGCTTTCTTTTTTTGGGGGGTTCTTTACTTTGGCGGAGGTGGAATCGGAGCATAGTATGGACATGGAAATGTTGGTTGGTTTCTAGTTTGGTTTCCATCCTGACTCCGACTCCACCTTCTCTTTTTGAAATGCTCGGGTTGCCAAGACATTTTGGTCATTGTGAGTTTTCTTTTTCTCTCCGCTCGGGGAGAACTCTCGTCGACAATTGTTAACAAGGGTGTCGTCGAGGGGACTCTTGACTGAATGGTTTACTTTCGGTATGATGTCTTGTCGACTAGCGATTGTCTTGTTGATGGGTATGTATATCTTCGGTGGAACTCTTGGTGACAGGTAGTGTCGGGGAAAGGTGTTACCTTCAGTGTGATGTATTGTTGATAACTATTGGTCTTGCCGATGGATGTGTTCATGATGAGCATCACCAAGACTCTTGGCTGAATGGTTTGCTCTCGGTATGATGTCTTGCTAACTGAGGAAGTCTCGCCGATGGAAGGATGCTTCGGTGTGACATGGGGGATCACTATGTTGTCTTGCTGATAGCGATGGTCTGGGTGATAGTGTTGGATATCGGTATGACTCTTGTAGCTCGTTGAAAACTCTTGTCAATAGTTGTATGTTATGCCGATAGCTGCTATGGAGCATTATAGCATCGGGGAGACACAGCTAGTGTCTCACCGACATGCATTTCTATGGGAATAAATTTTGACCTTCTGAGGATCCCACTTGGTATCTGTTCAACCAATCAGAGGAGGTTGAAGGCGAACTGTTGGCAGTTTGACCGGTGTCACCGTTCCTGTGAAGAAGATCAACAGACAATTTGCGATATGGATCTACTCTGTGATTGAAGATGATGATCGGATTGGTGAATAGTGGTGTTCATCTGTAAGGATCTAGACAGGAATGTCGGATGCTGCTTCTCGAAGGGGGTCAACTTGCAGAAAGATCTAGAACAAGAGGAGAGCATAAAGGAAGAAGCCGCGAGTCTCAATGAAAGTTGGGATGTCTACTGGAAAAAGTGGATCGACATTAATGAATATACTTTAGAAACATTCAAGGCAACTTTGCAAAGAAGTCTCGAGGGTGGACACAAGGGCTGCGAGTTAATGCGATGGTCGCAAAAGATCTAAAGGCCATGCCTGGGAGCGAGCTTTCACCGACATGAACAGGGTATGCACATTTAATGCCTCATTGACTTTATTCCAAAACTCTTCTAGGGCCGACTCTGCTGTAGACCGACATATATTTTTTGTAAACCCTAAGGCAGGGGCCGACACTTTTGATTTTTGTTGTATATATGGCATTTTTTCCTCTTTGGAAAGGGAGTTCTTGGTTAGGAGATTGTTGAGAAAGCATTATTCAGAATTTGTAACTCATTTTTATGAATACTACAAATTTATAATACAGAGACTCCTTATTTTTCTCAATAGAAAGTCATTTCATTCACCGATTTTATTTGTTGTTTTAGTGTTGGTTGTGAGTTGCATGATAAAATTCTATGTAATCCTTTATTTTATCAGATTCCTTCAGTACTAGATGCAAAGAGTATTATGTCATAGTGCAGGTTTATGTTAGTGATCTCTTTCTATTGCATTTATATATGTGAAAACATCATTGTTTTCCTTGTGTTAAGCATTAGAACAGTCAGAACCTTACATAGAACACTTTTGCAAACATAAATCTCTGTGTTTTGAGATTGTTTAGCTTTATTGAGATTTTCTGTAACCTTCAATAGTATTGTCAAATTTTCATCTTTGGTGTACCACCTGTTAGTGATAGGTTTTAAATTTCAAGCATATCCTTCTAACTCTTTTCCTTGTCAATTTTTAGTATTTTCAATTTATCTTAAGGGGAACCAACCATAATCTGGAGGTCCACTTCATTCCCAGGTCACCCACAACCTCAAAGTGTTCCCATGTGTCAATAGGTTGCTATAGTTCATAGCTTAGCAAGGGTGCAAACCTTATTTGACAACAAGTAGTAAACATAATACACTGAAAAATACATGCATTATACAAGTGTATATAATATACCAGAATAATTACCTTAACGAAGGTATGCCAATCATGCGTTTTCATCCCTAACCCAAATTCACCTTTCTTTGTTATTATATTGTTTATGTTTGCAACATATGCTGTGGGAAATCGATGTTTTCGTATGACTTCTTTTATAGCATTGCTTTGTTGCTCCGTCAATAACCAAGGAAGGGAACTTACATTAATTTGGTCTCCATTGCTATTTAATTGAATGACATTTTTCATTGCATGATTGGCTTCTTGAATGTCACTACAAATTTTGACAATTTTTTCTTTGTCATGCCTTCCATCCAATATTTTCCATAACGTTTATGTTATATTCTTTCCGATATGCATTGTATCAAACTAATGCACAATTTGTAGCTGCTCATAGGAGGGAAACCTACTAAATTGTCTGGGATAACTTTTCAGTCCTTGTGGAAGCCGACCATTAATGCCTTGACAACCTTCATGAAGCATATAAGTTAAAGAAATTAACAACGACAATCATTGTCAATTACAACATGAGTAAACACAACACAATATAAAAATATAAATTCAAAACATATCATATATGATAGATAAATAATTTGATATGATGGATAACTTTGATGATTAATTCTATTATATTCCAACTTCCATATGTGAAGTGCCATTCTTCGTGGTTTTGATATAGTCTCTTCTTTCCCATTGAAAATATGTTTTTCAATAGTTCGATACTTATGATTTCTATGGAGGAAGTGCCTATACTCATCAAACACCTGCTTTCCTAAACTTGTTGAACAACGAGATTTCATCTTTGGACCACAAATTGGACATGAAAATTTTCCCTTTCTTTGAAGACCTGCAAGATCATATATATTTGGATTAAATATGTCAATTTTTATAATTATATATAGTGAATAGATTATTTTAAAAACATGCATGATATCTACTTCATAAAATTAAATATTGTTAAAGTGCAGTTGAACGTTATAGCATACCACAAAAATGTGTTAGCCCTGGGGCATCATGAATTGTCCATATAAGCATTGCATGGAATTGAAATTGTCTTTGTCCTATTGGTCTAGAGACGTCATACATAGTGACACCATTCCATAACTTTAGTAACTCATCAATAAGAGGCTCGATATATATATTCATATCTTTAACTTGGTACTTACCTAGTTGAATGAACATAAAAATTACACAATTATTATAACCATTTTACTGCAATATATATAAATTAATGTACATGACTATTGAATGAAAAAAATAAAAGTTATTATGCAACAAATAAGACAAATGAGATGCTACTACGTAAAGAAAATTGATGTAAACAAATACCTGGAACAATCATTAACAACATTATCTGCTCCCTCTTTATTAACATCCATGGAGGAATGTTATTGTTCATAACAAAAATAGGCCACATCGAGTAAATAGATCTCAGCTCTCCAAATGGATTGACATTGTCCGCTCCCAATGAAAGCCTGAGATTATGAGGTTCTTCTTTAAAATGTGGCCATTTTTCTTGCATGTCCCTAAATGCAAAACCATCCGCAGACATTCGAAGAATGTCATCTCCACTTCTATTTTGTGCATGGTAATCCATAAATTGCACTAAGCTTTCATTCCTAAATAATCGTTGCATACGTGGAGTAATGGGAATATAACGAAGAACCTTTCAAGGCACCTTTTTTGTTAGTTGATATGTTCAATATCTACTGATATGACATTCCGGGCATTATGTTGCAAATTCATGTTGTTTATGAGATATAATATGATCATTGGGACATGCATCTATTGCTTGATACTCCATTCCGATATCTTTCATAATGCCAGATAAATCTCAATATGAGTGAGGTAACATATCTGATGGTAACAAAAATTCACCAATCAATCTACAAAAAAAAACAACTTGTTAATATAAAGAATATTAATGGTACATATTTTATCCTTTATTTACTAGTGATGAACTAACAACAATTAAAATAGATGAAAAAAGATGACATATATGGCATACCTTAACATCTGTGAGATTGCTATGTTTGATAAACCATTCATAACCTTCAAGTTCAACAACAACAATATAGCAGAGAGACGAGTGTTTGGGAACCTTCATAAAGGGGCTCGTATGCCTTCTCAAGTATAGGTAAATCATGAACATCATCAAAGTCATCTCGATCATCATGATCAGCTCTGCCACTAAATGTGTCATGGATCAATGTATCTGCACCATCATCTTCAACTGTGTTTTCTGGCGCATGATCATCTTCTTCCATAGGATCATTAACTCCATCTTCGATATTCACAGCTCCATGTTCGTCCACTTGTAAAACCACATTCTTCAAGCCGTGATAATCCATATCATGTGCCCTAGGGCACCCCACCTTTATAATAATGATAGACACAAATAAACCATGATCATGATCAAGTTATTTTATATATATATATATAAAATGTTAAAACGATATAAAAATTTACAAATTCAATCAATATAAACACATATAATGAACAACTTACCAATGGATGATAATCATGCCCCCCTTCAACGTAACCATGTTGCCTAAAATTTTTCTCAATTGTTGTGATTAAAATTTGTCTCGTCTTTAAGCCCTTGCAATTATTGTAAGGACAATAACATTTCCCATCACCCTTTCTTTTCAATCTAGCCCACAATCTATCAAGTGTCTCTTCATTTTGTTCTGGACTAATATTATCTGACATGATTTTTCTTTACCAAGCTTGACTATTTAAATCTTCAAAAAATATCAAACTCACTCTAATAATTTTTAATCATAGACAGGTAACAAAAACTAATAATTCTGATATTTTACACCAAAATTTTTTTCCATGCAACCACCCCTGCAAAAGAGAAGATAGTCTGAAGTTAATGACCCCAAACAACACTTTAAAATGTTAATTCCAAAACTTATTAAATTCTAATTTTACTATGATTTCCAACTGTTAGACTCCTAAAATCAGAATATTGAACTTGATCGCAAACTTCCTACAACGATGGAGGTAGCGAGCTAGTAAGAGAAAGTGACCCATTCCTAAGGAGCAACAAGTCAGAATCATCATTGCTAATGTCAATACAAATTTATCCTTTTAGTTAAAGATGTAATGTGTCACTTCTTATGACGAGTTTATCCCTAGGGCCCTCGACATTGAGAGAGCCCTAATTACACAAGGAAGCACACATTAGTAGAATTTGGAAAATAAATGACTAGGTGACAAACTTTTAGTCACAACAACTAAAAATGACTAAATTTTGCTCATTTTTTGCAGCTCATCTATAAATGAGTAAATAAATTACTAGTTTGGTCATTGATTAAAAATTATTTTGTCACACAAATAAAAATGACTAAATAGTTAGTCATTTATTTAGTCACAATCCATTTGAATAAATCATTTAAGGAATCAAGAATATAGCCCGCCAAAATACTATAAAAATTTAATAAACATACCCTAAAACTTTTGTCAAAATCTTATTTTCAGGAATAGCCCACCAGAATGGAGTTTTCATTTTAATAAACATACTCTAAAACCTTTGTCAAAACATTATTTTCAAGCATAGACCGCCAAAATGGAGAAGTGTTTTAGTAAAGAATGACAGAGAACGGTGAGGAGATGTGTGTGAAAGGAGGCATAGGGTTCATTGTTGCTTATCTCATTCCTACTCCTCCAAGATCTTACATTGTTCTGCTACTATTTGTAATCTAGGTATTTACTTGACATATTTGCATAATCTCAAATTGAGAGGATTTTGGAAGTATCAATGTATCCTATATAGGGTTTAGAATGATTTATTTTAATTAAAAAATAAATAAATGATGTATTTCCCTATAATTAGATAATGTGGAGATCTCCTAAATCTGCCCTAAGCACACTATCCTCTTTGGCACTGTATTCATTACTCTAGCTACTAGGTTTTGCATGTGACATCTTTAATATCTTCATGACTCATGACTTTTAAATAGATCTCAGTCTTTTCTTTAATCCTTTTCATGGTAACCCTTGAGTTCCATAATCCACCTTCAATCTCTTCTAAGAACGTTGTCTTAAGCTAGACTGCATAGTATGCATATAAAGCAAGTCCTTCATACCTGCCATTGTTCCAAACCACCACTCACTGCCTTGCTTAAAATGTTGCCTCCATAAACACAATAACATGTTTTAAAATCATGGTTGCCATTGATTGACCATTAAGGTCACTACTTTCATCAAGACACAATGAGATTTTTGTCTTCAAACTCAAGGCATTATGCAAGATAACATTGTGAATTGTTTGTTGTGTACGATTTGATTGTCTTGCACATTTACTGCTTTTCTAACTTCCTTTAAGACTAGGTATTGCACCCTCAACTGCAATCTCAAATAGCTCACTCACTATCACTTGAAGATTCTTTTCATGAGCATCCTTATATAAAATCAAACTATACCCTATAGGCTGCCTACTTACTACAGGGACTCATTGTTTCATGGTATTGTAGATCTTAAGATCCTTCAACCTTATTGACACTACTTCATAGTCCACAAGGTATTATTCACTATTCTCCCATCTTTGATGAGTCTCAAAACTGCTCAAACATGAAATCCACTACCTCCATTATACAATGGCTAAGAAGAAACATTGAACCTATGATTACCACTGTTACTTCATTTGGACAGTCATTCCCTGATTGCATTTTCCTTGTCTAACACTACCAAAAACATTTGAAAAACCCTTAAGGTCAACAAGGGGGCAAGGAAACTCACTGTTAAAATCTCCACTTTTCCTATGCAAGGTTTAAGATTTATTATCTTGTCACTGCTCAGCCTCTTTTTTGTCACATCTCAAGTGACTGTCATTCTTCTTATTGTAGATTGCATTTACAAATGTCACTAAGCTACATAGTGTGCTTGTTATTGGCTACAATCTTTAGATTGCAATATTTTGTTATTAGCTACAATGTCTCACTTTTCTAGTATTGCAACCTCACTAATCCGCTAGAGTTATTGTTTATGTTTCTATGGAGGCCTAGGGTTTGTACCCTAATCATTCTCTTACCAATGCTTCTATTGGTATTAAAAACAACCTTAAATCTTGGGTCAGAAAATTAGTTGTCTTGACAAAGTTGTTGTATGATCTTGGATTATATCCTAGAGTGTGTGGGAAGCTTGTGTTTGATCATTAAGGTATGTAAACCTGATCAGGAAATGTATCCTATATAGCATGGGTCTTGCTTTAATACTTTCCATAATGGTTATTAGCAGATCACATTATTATAGTTTGCAGTAACCCAAGATTGCATTCAAGTATGTAACAAACTTGGTTTGTAGTTTAAGCTATACACTTTTAAGTAACATTCATAAGGTTTAGAAAATCTTGATCACTCTCTACAATAGCCCATTAAACATGGGTTGTGCTTGAATGCACTACATAATTGATATAACACAACCACTCTGCATATCAACTAGAGTTATAGGCTCTTTATTGCAGCAAGAGGTAATCACTCTTGGATCATGCTATAATTACATCGTAACCTGTTAAACTTGAGACAACTTGAATGCACCAATGATGATTGACACCTACATTATACAACCTGAATTAACTACATTATATGAGTGCCTCCATTTATATCACAACATAGCTACATTAAACTTGGGTCACACATGAATGCATCCTGTATTTGTTATAGCACAATTGTGCCACATGACCAATAGAGTTATGGATCACATAATTATAGTCACAAGAATCTGTTCCTTGGTTGTGATCTTATGGTGATTCCACACAACAAAATCTGGACATGAAATTCTCAAAACCCTAAACCTCTAAAAATGAAATCTAATGAGATTTTGCTTTAAAATATGATTTTCAAACCTAGAACTACAAATCTAACTTCACAACTGAATTGTGCAAAAAGACAATGACTACCCGCAACCTAGCGATATCTTCTTGAATTTTTTCTGACTTTTCCCAAGAAAATCGTCCTTAGTTCTCCACAAACTATCTCAAGTAGAGAAAATTGCAAGTATAGAAAAACACTGTTACAATAAATAAGTGAACTCACTTTTCTTTATGTCGGCCACAATTTGATTTTTTTCTTATTTTTCATGTTTGTCAAAATTTCGACGAAACTGATAGTCAAAATTTTGACGAAACCCAAGTTCGTCAAAATTTCAAAGAACATTGGGGATAAACTTTTAAAAATTTGAAAATCACACATCAAATTTTACAAGCACCTGACAATACATCAAATTATACATATTTTGTCAAAAAATTTCATCGGATTTTGCAGTCAAATGAGTTAGTGACCCTTAAGGGAGAGGGAGGGTGTCAATTTTCCTCTACACTTTATTAAGACACTATGTCAAAATTCATATCCATTGTCATGGTCCTTTTTGGATCTTCCTCATGATCCCTCTTCACAACCCTAAAAAAGGCAAGACATTTGAATATATTAGTAATGGTTCAAACTCTCACTAATACCAAATAAACTACCTATTAAGCCCCTAGTCTTCCCCATGCTTTCTCCAAGTCAAGATTTGATGTATTTCTTTAGCAATTTGCTTCAGATCATTGTAACTCTACCTCTAAAGTTCTCTTGAAGACTCATTTTTAGGCCAAACACTTCCTCTTTTTGATGTTATAGTCATGAATCCTTGATTTGCATTCTCTTAGAATTTTAGAATTTTGGTGTGCTTCTTCTTACTCCATGCTAAGTAACAATGCAACTTAGTGTTTATACATTTATAGGGTAAGATGTGCTATTTAAATCATCAAATAATATCTCTTAATAGTCCAAAATAGCTATGGGCTTCTCAAAATATTTGAAGTATTGTCAAATAATTGTTCCTTTATAAGTAAGAGATATTTTTCCATATTACATTTGATGTGTTACTTAAGCAATCATCATCAAATCTTCACAATTATGTACCAAAAATACTATGTTCTCTGTTAAAGATTCATTGATTATAATCCTCCTTTATATATGAGTTTCTTAACTACTCATCCAAAAGTGTAACAAACTCCTCTTCAATAATATTAAATGGTAAATGATATCATCCTATAATAATAAACAAAGAAACATAAGCATCAAATTATTTTTTATAAATTTTGACAAATATTAGAAAAACAAATCAATTCATTTATATAAATAATCTTCAATGGTCAAGTTGCTAATAACAATTCACTATGTGCTTGTAGAGATTGACTTATTGATCATAACCCCAATTCACTTTGTAACTGTTAGGTGCCCTCATCCATATAGCTAGATAACCAAACAAATTTAGTTGCCTATTATATCAAAGTCTAGCCATTATATATCTACTCTAGGAATACTTTCATTTTTAAACTACTAGTTTAAATATGGTTCATAACATTACACAACTTAGGAATGTCTTACAACCATGTAATATGAGTCTTTATGTCTAGGTGGGGTTTTAAGGACACTTCCATGTGTGACTTGATGAACCCTTGTCCAAATTGATGCTTCTAGATTATATAATATATCTAAAAAATCACGTGTATTTAAATACAAGAAGAACATCAAATGATGTGCTACAAAGGTTTTGTGTATTCAAAAATGAAAACCATGTAGAAATAACCCTTCTAATGGGTAGAGAAGTGGATTAAACCTCAAGGAAGATAAAATGGGTTGTCATAGGCTTGGGATAGGAGCACAAGCTATCAATTATGAAGAGAGCTATTATTCAAATTTGTGCTCGAATGTAACTTCAAAATAGACCTTAAAGATTGCACATCTAAAGCACCATTAGATGATGTGCATGAGTGAGGATAGATCTAATAAATGGTGCTCAACAACCAACTAATTTTCATGCTCATAAAATTTAGCCATTGGCCATGGTTGATGCACTATCAACTAGTGCCTACCACAAGGCTTCCTTGTTAGATTATGATAGTCAAAATCTAAATAATTTGGTCATCAATTTTTAACTTAAAGGTAATAGTGAAATAGAAATTAAAATCCTCATTACTCAAATCACATCTAATAGAGTGTATTGGTTGATGAGAATTAGATTGTCTAGATTTTAATCCCTAGATTCAAATTGGTCACTCTTAGTTGGACCACTATAAGTTAAGAATGTAGTCACTCTTAGTTGGGTCTCTATGAGTTAGGAATCATGAGTTGACATGTGCCTTGGGATTTGTAACCATCGATTATAAAGGATTGTGCCCATCAATCACATACTTGAAGGTAATGACAAGTTAAATCATAAAGTGTTAAATATTTCTTCTACCTTCATGCCACATTCAAATTTGACCACCCAAATGTTAATGTATAGGCCTTGACCAATTTTAGTGATTACCTCAAGGAACTTAACTAATCAAAGAATGTGGATTGAGTTGTAGCTTAAAATAAAACTCTATAAAGACTTAGAATTGATGCTAACACCACTCTAATGAAAAATAATAACCACCATGAATATAAAGGCTTCCACCAAGGCTTCCATGAAAAATCAATTCCACCATGAAAAATCAACAAATCCAATCTAAATAGGGGTCTAACATCAAGAATGATCTTGGAAAGAACCTAAATAGGAGGTTCCAATATAATCATGACTACAAACAATCAAGAATACTATAGGATCACCAAGACAAGTCTCACAGAAAAGGCATAACCAAGATCCACAATGTAGGTATTATCAAAGCTAGGGGTTATACCATGTACACCACAAAGGAGATACAAAAATCAAATCAAACAAGGTGGTGGGGAGCCCACACTTGAATCATACATGAATAAATATCAAATCATGCCCTCACCTTTTGAATTTTCTTTATCCTTTTTCTTTTAATATTTTCATTTGATTCTTTTTTGCAAAGCTAAATCAGCTCACAATCAATGGATTCTGTTTATGGATTTAATTTATGATGCACAAACAAAATCAACTTAATAGAATATGTGTCTAAAAGCCTTTTTAGCCTTCATCTTCTACACAGTTGAATTTTCCAAGGTGGTGTTGAATTGTTGGTTCAATAAGTGAATGAGCTCTCGTAGGTCAAACAATTTTGGTAGGTTGACTTATAATGACAATGAGGGATATCACAACCAACATCCAAAAACATGCATATGACTTAAATATATGATGATAGTTTAGATTTGTTACTTTTTATAAATCAAAGTGTGTTCAAATTGTTAATCGTTCTCTCATTTGAAAAAAAGTGCACGTTGAATCTCACACAAATATCTGCTAATTCAATAAATAATGACTAGTATAAAGGGGTGGAAGTGTTCAAGTTTGAAGCTTCTAATGTTAAATTCACTTCTCTATATTAACTTTTAACAAGCAAATCTCTCATTAATATGAAAAGAAAAAACTTATTATAAACAAATTGAATAATGCATCATTATTATTCATCCAACAATATTATGAAAATAAAAGCATGCTTATGAACATATAGCAATTTTAAAAGTTAGTCGTAAATTTATTAAATACTTAAAATAAGTTACATAAAATAATTTGTCATTTAAAAGACAATAAATATTTATTATAACATATTAAATTATACTATTGTCTATCCAGCCTCGAGAGTGCATCTTTGACTATATTTATTAATTAATTGAAAATAAAAAATGAATTTTTATTTTCAATTAATTAATAAATACAGTCAAAGATGCATTCTCCGCAGTGGATAGAATTTTCCATTTTAAAAGTTAGTTTGGTCATTTTTAAAGTCAATCATATCTAGGGGAGAGGGCCCAATAGTTGTGCGGGGTCCAATAGTCGTGCACTCAATCGTAAATATAATACCCAATAGTCGTTTATATAATGTCCAATAGTTGTGATTTGACTACCCATAATTAAACAAAATGTATGCTTTTGATCTAAAAAGCAACCAATCATGTGATACCACATCAACGCTCAACTACTCATGATGTAATGAACGAGAATTGGTCTCACTATTTTTGGGGCCTTTTTGGACACCTTGACAAAAACGCATGCTGATGTGGCATCATATTTGATGATGTGGCCCTGAAACCTTAGTTATAAGCAGAGAAGTTGCCAAGTAAGCTGCTGTAAAAAATTGGGAGTGATTGAAATTTTGACATAGGATAATTAGAAGCACGAAGTTAAGGTGCACGACTACTGGGCCCTCTCCCCTAATTGTGTGTCATTTTAAAAGTCGGTAAATTGACAGGTCAGTGAAACATTGATAGGGACGTCGAATAATTGATGGGGATACGGAGTTTGGAGTGCATGTACAACACACTGTACATTTTTTTTGGCATGAACTTTAGCCTTCTTTTAAATTTGTCACGACCATTCTCCAACGCATACAGTGATAACTTTTAGAGCCATTTTTATATTTCATAACATGAAAAACGAAAAAATGGTTAACTTATTGCTCCAAGTAATAATTGTAATAAGTATTTATATATTTAATATACTTAAAATATATATTTATGAGATATATATTTATTTAAACTTCAATTAATTATATATTGGTTTATTGTTATTGTGGATAATACAATATTTAATATAAATTTAGATTATATGATCATTTTTATAGAAGATTTTAATAAGTTCATCGATTATATTCTTTAAAAAATTATAGCTTAATTAAATAATTGATATATATTTTAACAAATAAATTAGTTTACAAACATATTGTAATGATAGGAACTAATTGGTAATCTATTCACTCTCTTCAATATATAGCCAAATCTACATATATTTTGGACATATAACATAAGTTTATATAATTATAATATGATGAAAATTGCATTCCTGCACTTTTCCCTTTTATTATGAGCCTATTTTGATAGGGTTATATTCTTTATGCCTAATGACGTGTACAAGTAATATATTTCGATATAAAAGTTGATAAATAATTTGATTCATATTTCATTCTATTTACACATATCCATAGGAATAATGAGTTGAGATAATGGGTAGATGAAGGAGATTTGTGGGCATTGAAATGATATTTGAACTTTCAAAATTCAAACTTAAAATTCGGTCCTTGTTGAATTCCTCCAACTAAATGCTATGAGCTGACTTGAGAATGAAATTTTGTTACTTGTGTGCTAGGAAAGATTATAGTTAAGTATAAATTATAATTCATTTCAAATAATCTAGGAGAATTCAAGAATCATAAAATTATCAATTGAACATATCAAAGACCATCAACACTACATCAAATTACATTAGCATATTAGGCATCAATACATAGTTGCTTGTTGCATTCAATCTTTTTCACCAAACCATTAAATTGGTAACAAGATTTACCAAAGGAGAATATGCATAGCCTAACAAACTCCTAAATGGTTTCTATTGACACTACCTCTTTATAGATATATGTACAAACACCAAAGCAAACATGTTCTATATTTAAAATTTAGTAGAGTTTAGATTCACATATATATGTTCAAATCTATAGGTGTAGAAGTGAATCAAAGTGAAAAATAGAGAATTTGTTGATTCAAAAGTGTTTGTTTGACATCAAAAAGGGTTCTAAAAATTTAATAAATCAACTAGTAACATCTATTAGATGACATCTTAGTCAATTTTTCAACTAAGTGCTATTGTTTTATTTGTGAATGTTTAATGTTATTTAGTTATCAATCCCAACTTATTAATAACTTGGATTATTTGTTTATCTAAGTTGAGTGTATTATTTAACCCTAATTTTATTTGAAAAAGCTATTGTTTTTCTTTTCAATAATGTATGTTATATTTACAATACATTTACCTTTAACTTATTCCACAATTACTAATTGAAAAGAAAGAAAGAAATCATTTTCTTTTAAGCTAGGTAAATAAATGTAATAAAGTAATAATAACCAAATTACCCTAATATAATTAAGTTTCGGAACACTACACACATACACTATAAAATCTGGAAAAAAAAGGATTAGGGTATTTAGTTTCATTTGTAATAGGAAGATATATTGGTGTAACTTGTGTTCAATGATCCAACTCTCCACTGTCAAATTTAAAACTATGTCAAGTTTCAAAAGAATGATAAATGACTTGCACTTAGTCCAGGTTCAATCCCAAACCTACAATTCTCATTTATGCATCTACAATTTTGACCCCTTTTTTTTAGGTTAAGCTTCCTCTATGGCCTTGAAATTTGTACTCTTAGTCTTCAAATTTTTTTCCCGTGATATCTAAAAAGGGTGGTGCTCAACAACACTGACAAAACTTGTTCAACTACTTAGATGAAGGCAACTAGCTTACAAGCCTTTTCCTTAGTCAAGTACTTGGATTGATTTAACAATGTTGACCAAGTTGGAAGATATGCAAACCAAAAATGCAAATTATTTATATGTCCTTATGATCTTTGATGTTGATGCAATGTTCTTGTAGTAGTGAATGACTACACTACAATGATATAAAATGAATTAGCATTTTATCATTATACAATGCTATAGTGCCAAGAATTGAATATTTCATGCTAGTTGCAAGTGAGTTAGCATTTTACCATAGTTAAATTTGAATTCAAATTTTTTTGGGTTCAAAACTGCAATTGTGATTTTAAATCAAGTTATGAAATAACATATATGAAGGTTGAATCTAGACCACTAAAGGATTATTACTTGGAATTGTATGGACACATGCTAGATACCAAATCTCACACAAAAGTACACCATTTAAATGCTAACATACATATAAAATTTCTATTTGCACCTTCAAATCCAATAGTCACTTAAAATATGGAGCCACAAGAAAAGAGGTCTCCTACATATCACAAGTTCCCACTTCCTTCAAAATGATCACCAATCTCATCATAAAAGGCATACAAAAGTATTGGTTCCTAAAAAAATCCCAAACTAAAATCTAAACTCCATCATCCACCATCTAAAGTTTTAATGATTAAAAATATTATATCCAAAATGCCAAATAATCTATCCACATCAACCATCACCCTAATGGTGCTTGTAAGATTTTTTACCTTTTAGCACTTTTTAAATGTTTTGATATCTAGTTTTGGACTTTTTTATAAGGGTTTCTATGAGTGTTCATTAGAGTTTTATGTAAAAAACCCTAACCCTTAGCAACACCATTGCACTTTTGTTCTAATTTTGCATTGATTGCTTGCCCCAATTACTCAATTCTTTAAGTTATAACTTAAAGCCCCTTTTTTCATGCTTTTATTGGCCCCCTTCCTAGAGCACTGGATAGACCCATTATAATCATGTGTGTTTAAATCCTTTTGAAGTATTGTGCTTTTCTTGGTCCCACTTAACACATGTCATCATTTCATGTAGCTTCTTTGATTATCAATAGCATCTCATGTTACTATTTTCTTCCTATGAGCTTACAAAGTTCATTTTATTCCTTGATTGAATGAATGAATGATTTTAATCATGTCCACGAGGCCAAGCAGCCTATGGGACCCAGAGATAGCTAGTGAATGAATGATTTGATTGGCATGTATGGTTCATTATCCAATCAAGTCTTAAGTTATCTTTTTCATAAAGACTTAAGTTGTTCTAGCAAAGCCCCCCATTTCATCATGATCCAAGGCACCTCTTTCCCTAGTGACTTAAGTTTTTCTTGTATGCACGCGCTCTAATTATCTTTTAAGTCACTTGAAGAAGAATTTGCAAAGGGTCCCACCTTTGTCCTAGTCAGAACCATATTTTGTCTTATGGTTAAGTCCCATTAGTTATATGCTTCAGAGGGCCATCTATTTCAAGGAAATCCTCTTTGTGAACAAGCAAAATGCATTTGCTTTATGACATTGGCATAAATATTTCATTTTATTGCAATCTTTAACCTTTACAAATAAAAATTAGCTTGAGATTTCCTTTCCTCAAAGTCCCAAAATCATGCCATGTGTCATTCTTGGTTCATCTTTAGTATTTCACGAAAGAAAACACTATAAAGAAAGCCTCAAGGATATTTTGCTTATCCCCATGAATCCCCAAAATGGTGACATGTATCTTGGAGTTGTACATAATTCCAATGGTCATCACAATCACATTTGACAATATTGAAATCACTAAGAACATAATGTATAAGCATAGTATTACAATCATTCATCAAATTGTAACATATCTTAATGCATCATTAAATATCAACACATCACTTCAACTACTCATGTGAGTCTCATAAAAAAGTAAAATAACCTAATTTTATCAACCAATTAGAAAATATAATCTTGAAATGTTTTAGTTTAATACGTACAAGCAGGTTATCAACAATCCATAGACATTGGAAAAATAGAACATCAAAAATCATCACTAGTAGTCATAACATGAAATGTCCATCAATTTGAAACTCAAGTACTAGTCTATCCTAATTTCATTCTCCATGTAGACATGATCAACACTTTTATAAATTTTTCATTCTACCTAGCCTTTTAAGGCAAGGTATGAACATGCAAGAGAGGGTGTGGCCTTACATAAAACCTATTAAATTTTTCACATGATGTGACACTCACCTATTGCAGTGTTGGGAACACATACAACACATTTTTATTTTGAGGAACTCCTTTGAAGTTGTGCTATAGGGATAGGAAATTTTTGCTTTCAAAATATTTATGTGGAAGCATAAATTTAAGTTGAAAGTGTCTTTATTTTACAATTAAAACATTAATAATGTCTCTCACTTCATTTCAACCCTTATGTCAAGGTAAAATATTGCCATTTAAAAAATGTAATAGGAGATTAAAGTATTTTCAGTTGAAATAGTGGGAATTATGCTACAAACTCAAATCGTCTATAAAAGCCATAAAAAAATTCTACGAGAATTATAATTATAGGATAATCTTGTACAATCATTGGAATTTGAACAACAAACTAATTTTTTTAGGCCATTTTTGTAATGAGGACTAGTATACAAGCACTTAAAAGAATTTTCACCACAACCATAAAATTTACTTGATGACCACAAAATTGAAACTAGAGATTTATAATGATTTATCAACACCCATTTCATTGCCAATACTATGAAAATAAAATAAAATTAATGATGCTCTTAAAACTCATCTATAAATGCTAGAATATTAAAATAAGGCCTGGAAAACTCATCTAATCACTCTGAAAATAGAATTGGGAGGATTTTATGAATTATAAAAAATTTCTAGAAAATGGATTTTAGATACAAGCTCTAGATATTGAGATTTTAATTAAATATACATTTTGAGCTAGCCTACCATCTTAAGGCCCAAAAGCAAGAATTTTTTGCTAAACTAAGGACTAATTTTCCTAGGAAATGAGGCATAAAAATAAGTGTCAATAAGAACTATGAACAACCAAACATAGTTTTGGTTAAGATAAGTGATCTTAGAAGGCTAAGAATAATAACCCTACAAAATTTTAAGTTAAATAGAGGTACTAGACTTCTCCTCCAAGTTCATCCTAGACATGGGCATAGGCCAAGACTTCTCCACCAACCTGAGTGAAACACTCTTCAACCCAAGTGCAACACTTCTCCTCTAGTATAGACATAGGTCAAGGCTTCTCCTTATAGTTGGGTGCACCATTTCCTTGTATTATTTTCTCAAGTTTAAAATGTATGCAATGTATTTTGTGATCTCACAATGACCTAATTCTAATTTGAGTGAGTCCCAATCATCTAGGTGTGGTTTTAATTATTTTTATCTCTCTCATAGTGTTTCACCTTTTTTTTATTTTAATCTATTTTCTACTCATTACCACGGTAAGTGTCCATATTGAGATATGATAAGAAGTTAAGTTTACATATGCCTAGAAAGTTTGGTGGTCTTGTAATCTCAGGGAATTCTCCTCTTAGTAGGAATTCTCTTCTTAAATAGTTAATTGATGAGCTATAAATATAATGGGATTCAATCTACAACCTCTTTGAATAGCCCTTATCCCAAATCTAGTGGTTCCCACTCTTTCTAGGTGCATTTGTATACATCCATTTTTGTTTTGAGTTTTCTAGTCTAGTGCTAGCATATTCCTATTTTATATTGCTTGTATGTAGACATCACATCAATGTATTAGACCCAACTCCATTGTTATGTTTTTTCATGTTGAAAACACTTAATTTTGGAATTGTTTAAATAATCATCTATCAACACCTCCATTTTTTATTTTAAGAAGAATCTATTTATTTAGGTTTGTTTTATTAAATGAACTCTAAGTATTCTTACTAGTTCAATCTTCTAACTTTGAAAAGGTATATTCTAGATGGTATACTTGTTTTCTTGCATTAAATTGGGCTTCTCCTTGTTGCTTACTATTTGCATAAGTTATATTCTCCTTATAAGTGTATTATGAGTGGATTTTTACCTACACCTTATCTTTTTTTAACACTAGTTAATATTTACTTGTCTGTGGATAGTAAACATATATACAAAGATCATTGGTTTTCTTATGAGTGTGTTTAGTATCATTTTTAATTTGAATCAATTTGAAATTGTTGGCTGCAAATTCTCAATAGTTTGGTAAGACTTTTGTAAATTTGAACTCCATAAAATAAATATTAGTGGATAAGTGTGTGCAAGTTTCATGATCCTTGATGACCATAGCTTTTTCCTTCAGATTTGTTTCTCCCTTCCTGATGATACTCTCCCTTTATTTTTTGAAAGAGAAACACTATCATGCATCTACCTCATTAACCCAAGAGAGTAGTTGGTTTGGGCTTCACGCAAATTCACCGCCAACAATTTACCTCCATGAAAAATTCTCAGTACTAGTTAATAAATACTCATGCTTGAGTGACCAGTCAAGCAATAGCTCGAGTTCAAATTTTTATTTCCAAAAAGAATACATTAACATATAGATTATTAATTGATCAATCTATACATTATATGCATTTAAAAATATATTGTATAGGAGCGAATTTTCACCCCTTATGCAAATTCCTCTTTTTCCCTTCTTCACTTTAGAAAACTGAATTCAAAGGCTAAAATCCAAATAAGCTTGTTGCACTTGTTCCACTTGGCAGTTGTTTTGTGCATCAGCAGAGGAATAACTGTCGGGGATGCCCGCGTGGTGCACAGGCATCTGTGTGACACACTTATTTCCTTGGAAGATTCCTACATATGGAGCCAACAAAGGCGTTACACTTCCCATTGGAGGTCGCTTTGTAATGCCCCGTTCGACTAACTAACTCGAATATGGTTGTTTTCTTCATTCTTCCTTCAAATTCCCTCCTTCCACAAGCTTTTCAACTTCTTTTGCATCCTCTAAGCTTTCAATCCATCTTCTAGCACTCAACTTGATCACTCTCCAAGAATTATAGTATTCAAGCAACACTCCATCAACTCTGTAGAGCAAGTGTGGAACCAACACCATTGCAGCAGAGGCTTGAGTCCTCTCATTTTCTCCCCCATTAGCCTTGAGTGTTCTTGGTGGAGGTGGGAAGCTTTCTAATCCTCTCCTCTACAATTTGGTGGGTAGCACCCTACTGTTTTGTAGTGCTTTTGTGTTTTCTACTTCATTTCTCTCTTTAGCATATATTTCTCCATTATCACTATCTTGGTTGTCTATGGAGGTGGAAACACCTAAATGGGGGTCTGACTGAGGTAGGCCCCTATACAACCACCCAACAATTTTTCTCTTCATTGTGTGCAAGTGGATGAGCTACTTGGAGTTAGCTAGCAAATGAGTACCTCTGTGAGATTATTCTTGCTATCCTAACTCTTGTTTATTTTCTTTAACTCTTGTTTATTTTCTTTATCATATTCATAAATATCTTGCCTACTTCATGGCATTGTTTTGGCCCTTTGGAAGTAGTTAGCTAGGCTGTTCATTTGTTTTCTAGAGTTTGACCTTGCTTCTTTAGTCCTTTGGTCGTACGAATGTCAGTGCACTTGAGAGATGCCAACACACCGCATTGTCAACCTATAACCACACTTTCATCCTCAGGTAGAGAGCTTCTTGAGGCGTAGAGTTAAACCCAAAAACCAGCTCGCCTAGCCTCATTCTATGTTTTAGGTTTGTAGAGTGGTTGAAGGACCTTATAGTCCTCATCATTATCATCCGACATTTCCTAACACCCCTTTTAGTTGAGGTAAGTTAGGGCAGCCTTCTACTCTTGGCCCTCCATGACCTGGGGCCTTGAACGTGTTGGTCTCCCTCTCTTACATTTTTGGTGAACCCAACGTGAACCATTTTGGTTTCATTTTATGATACTAAAAGTTCCTTTCCTCATATTCTAGGAGTGTTGTAGGTGTGAGTGTTGTGAGGTTGTTGCCTTACAACCCAACCAACGACCCCTAGTTGGCGTAGTTGGAAGGTTCTGAAGGTGTTGTGTAATGAAACCTTAATTGGGTCATTGTCTTATCCTTTTGCCTTTAGGGACTCCATGAGAGTATCATCTAGTGTGTGTAATGGCATCCTTCTTGCATCAACCTATCCCCTCTATATAGCCTGTGGATAGTGGTATTGGTATAACCTTTACTTTGATAACCTTTACTTCGCAGGACCTGTCAATGGGTTTTAATAGAGAACCATCTCCTCTATACATCCTTGTGCAGATCAACAAAAACATTGTATCAAGTGTTCTCGTTGATCCAACGTCTCAAGTAAACATCATAAATGAGGAGATCATATTGATTAAATTATTACATAAAGATGGATATGATGCACCTTTGAGCACAATGCACACACATGACAAACTTTCCATGCTTCCTTTGGGTAGTATTGTCCTGCTAGTTTTAGTTGGACCTAAATCTGTGAAGCTCCTGTTTGACATTATCCCTAGGTTTGAACTCTTTAGAGTGAAGTTGGGTATCCCTTGGTTAGTGGCTATGAATACGGTACCCTCGGTCATGCATAATGTTTAAAATTTATCCATGGGGGTTTCGTGCATGTAATTCATGACACCGGTTATAAATCGTCAATTGCTTGTGGTAGCTACTCCTTGGACTACTCTTGGCTTGTGCCCGTCAATCCTCTCCTGCCTAGGAAGGACCTCTTCTACCAAACATATCAAAATTATAAGAAAGGATGTTTAAGGCCGAAATTGAGATACCCTCCATTACCTTATGTTGTTTCACATAGGGCTTGCTTGCTGACAATGATGTCGCTAAGGCACGTAGGAGGGAAGAAGAGAAGCAGTCTCGAGATCCTCCTTCCTCTTCCGCTATTTAGCTTGATGCTTCCTCTCGCCCCACTAAGGCACCGTTGGATTCAATTCCATATTTGTGAGAGAATCCTATGGTGCCCTTGGTGAAAGCCCAAGCGTCCTGTGTTCAAGCTTCTTGTTTTGCCTACGAAGCCTAGGCCCATTTGGTATAGTAAGAAGAAAGGCCCCTGTGGAGATTCCTCTTTGTCTCGACCTCCATGACCTCCTACCACTCCTTCTCCCAAAGCAGTTAATGGGAAGAGGACTGTTTCTGAGGCACTTGAGTCAACTCCCCTCACTGCTTCTCAAATTTCCCCTCCTACTCCCGTTTAAGAGTTTTTTCCTCTGCCATAAATGGCTATTGTGGACACTCCAATGGCTGAGTAGGAACCTTCTATTCCTTCACAACCTCCAGCCTCCAGTTCAAAGAGTCACAAAAATTTCCTTACATGCAAGCGTAAGCACTGACAAAAGGCTCTCATGTCTGAGCAAGATGCCTTGCAGAGGAAGGGAGAGGAGATGACCGCCCCTGCATTATGACCTCCTACCATGTCCTCCTCTCTGCTACCATTCAAACCAGCTTTGTATCACTTTTGGTTTCTACTGTGAGTACAAATGTGCCTGACCCTAGAAAGGAGTAGGTGTTCATCGCTCCTTCAGTGGAGTCGTCGATGTTGGTGTTTGTTCTAGATGTCCCACCTTTCCCAAAGCTCATGGATATGGCTAACACCTCAATCGTATATATTATGGTTCTTTCCTCCTCTTCCTTCACACCTCTTACCTCATCTATGGGGAGTCTGCCTCCTCCGATGAAGTAAAAGGTGGAGTGTGGTCCTTCTAGCAACAGAGGACGTAAGAAGATTCCACCTTCTTCAAAAGGTGGCCCCATTCTGACTTGTTCTATCCTAGTGACCGAACCAGTCCCAGCTTCCCCTAAGTTTTTCATCACTTTGAATCATTCAGTGAGCCCAGTGGTGAACCTCAGGTGCCACCTTCTCTTTCCATTGAAGTTAAACATGGCACCCCTATGAAGTGCATGTTTAAATCTCTAGATGAGGTTAATGAGCTCAAAATATGCTCATAATTTGAATATTATGATGTATTTTTAATACCCTTACTCTTATTGCTGATGGTTGTTTTAACTATTTGATTAAAGGCTTTTTATCTAAAATCGGGTAGTATCCTATAGCAACAAATTCCTATATTCCTGCAGCTTAACATCTCTATGTGTCTGTATTAATTGCCCTGTTTGACCTCTCGAATGGCCGAGTATTGATCCTTAGTGTATTTTTTAGTGAAAATTGAAGTGTCTTCAAATCTCTAGATTTCAGCACCATTAGAAAGAGCTCGATGTCCTGATTCCAATGCAACTTGAATGGAGTCAAACAGAGCTACGGAGCCCAAGTTATTGCCGGTCAAAGTTCAGTCAACAATTGGTCAACTTAGGGCCCAGGGCAAGAAAAAAAGGTCAAAATTTGATGTCACCAAAAGTGTTCAAAATTGATGTCAATGCGAAGAGCACGACAAGAGCTTTCCGACGGTGTTCGTTTTGCGCAAATCGGAGCTCGTATGTGCAAGATATGGAAGGTCAAAGCTCGTGGTTGACTAGGTTGACTTGAAGGTACAATGATGACGTCAGCATGACGTCATCATGCTGACATGGATGAATCATGAGGTGACACATGGTGGCTTCCCAAAGTTACATGTGGCGGCAATTTGTTGGACATGGCTTTATTTAAAAAATAAAAATATGAAATATAAAAGCCTACCACTCCTCCCATTTAAAAGCCTTAATTTAAGGCCTACGTGAGAAAAAGTAGGTGGGGTCTTAATTTAAAACAAAACAAATTTACCCCTATTTAAATGGGATAAAACCCCTTTAATATTTAAAAATACATGTGGTTGGGAGATCCTCTTTTTAAGGGGAACTTAAACATTATTTTTAAAGAAAAAAACAAATTTCCAACCAATTCACCCCCTATAATTAAGGATTAAATCCTTAACAAAATCAAGTCCGTTTATATTCAAAGGTGAATTATTCATATCTCCTAATAAATCCTGAAACGGATTATGGAATAAAATTACAAGAGGCCATCCGTGAAGATTTTATGTAAAATTGGATGGATTATTTTAACGAGAGGATATCCCTATGTAAATAAGGGGGGATTTTTAAATAATATTTTCTATGTAAAGGGGATATTGGGAGGTTTTGAAAATCAATTGGTTATGAACCAATTTGAGTAATTTTTTTGTATAAAAAGGGTAGAATGGGGGGTGTGAGATTAAGTTTTTTTTTCAGGTGATGAAGTCTTGATGCTGAGGTGACAAAAGAGAGGTCTTGTAGAGATTCTTTGAGTCATTCTTGTACGCCAGAGCGCTGTTATGCTGCCAAAGTGCTTGGAGAATGGTTATGGTGCTTTTGTAATTTATTTTGGAGTTAATCAGATCGGTCTCTCTATTGGAGTGGACCCGGAGACGTAGTCACATTCGTGACGAACTTCGTTATCAAACGTTGTTTGCACTTCTCTTCTTCTCTCTCTCATTTCCTTCTTTCTCATATAATCACCTTGTTATTACTTTCATTCCCTCATATTTCCTTGCTAATTTCGGGATTTAATTAACTTGAAATAATCATTGTAAAAGCATTGTAAAAGTTACATTTTAAATACTGCAATCTAGTCTAGATCCTACATGCATCAGATATAATGCATGTGGTTTTTGGATAATGAAATGGATTTAATATGTGATTAATGAATGTGTATCATGTTATTTTCCACACATGCTTTCTTTCACTTTTGTCGCTATGTGCATCATAGGTTGTTGAAGGAAGCATGAACGAGTCAAAGCGCTGCAAATCTCGGCCCTGCAGTAAAGTCCATTTCCAACATGGCGTTGAGGAAGTTCTCTGACTGGGTCGTTGGGAGGAAATCTAAATGATCATTAATCTAGAAAGAGTGGAATACTAAATTCTCTCTTAATCGTGTTGAACAAATATGCCTTCATTTATGAAGTTTGCTCCTCGGTTTCGGGATGCATTTATGTCCCGATCTTTAATGCATTTAGAGTTAGGTAGTTAGTTGTTTTCTAATATAAATAAGTGTTCCTCCTGTGTGAGTGAGAAACAGAGTGTGTTAAAATTAGTATTATAATGAGAAACAGTATTTTGTGTTAGTTTTCTTACAAGCAGAACAATCAATGTATATGATTCCAAGTTTATGAATAAAAGCTGATGAAGTTTTGAGTTTAATTCTTGCATAAACTGGTTGATGCTTGCTAAGGGGGCTCACTTAGTGAGTATCTATAGTTAGTTATTTATCTCCTGTTGATTATAAGTTAGATTTCATTCTTAAAGGTTTTTGCTTTAAAACTTCAGTCTTATATTGTTCACCGCGGCATGAGAATCCCATCCCACGTGTTTGTTCCCTCTGACATAAGGCTAGAGTTCACTTAGTTTTTTTCTTAGTAATAGTTGTCAGATTTCTACTTTGATTAAGTTATGCTTAAGTTAAGAAAGGCGTTACATTACATTCTTGCAGCATAAGTAGAATTCAGCACAAGCATATATTTATGGTAAATTGTGGTGAAACTGGTTCTTAGTACACATACAATGCCGCTCCATTTCAAGTATATGTTCACTGGTTTGACAATGTAAATGAATGACCATAAGAAGATGTTAGTCACCTGCTGGAATGTCCAATTCCCAGGTTAGGATTTTCCATGACTTTTATATCCTTTTGTGGAATCGACCATTTTTGGTGCCATTGCCGGGGATGATGTCAAGCTAAGAACCTGTCATAGTCATTTTTAGCAGCAATTTAGTGTGTTTATTCAAGAATTTTCAAATTCTTTCAATTTTGGGTTAATTCTATTGCATGTATAGAAGAAGAGACGCTCTGGGAAGATTCCTCCCTAACCTTCCATTCATTGACAACAATTTTGAACCAGCTTATAATCTATTTGAGGAAGGAGGAGACCAAGATATGAATCCATTTGCTGAAAACCTACTTTCTAAATTGTCATTTGCCCCAGCTGATGAAGAACCTCAAGAAAATCCATTTGCTTTGATACTCAACCAAGCAAATATGACACATAATCCACCTAATCAACCTCCTGCTTTTGAATTCCCCATCATTGCTCAGTAAGATAATGATAGCCTTAAAAATATCCCTTATTCATTACTTCCCAAGTTCTATGGACTAGTTATAGAGGACCCAGACACTTTCTTGTTTGAGGTTGACATCCTCTATCGCAGCTATGATTATACTACAAATGCTCACAAGCTGAAATTGTTTCTTGCTACTTTGAAGGAGGGAGCTCTTAGATGGTTTACGAGTTTGGGGAGGGATGCTATTGATAGTTGGACAACCATGCAAACAAAATTTCTTAAGAAATATAAGGAATATTGTAAGAGTGGTAGTAAGGGTGATGATATATTCAAAATTCAACACAAGGAGGATGAAAGCCTAGAAGACTATATCTCAAGATTCCTGTTTTCCCTAAAAAAGAATTTAGACCATACTCTCAATGAACAATCTTAGAAACTAATTTTTCTAAGGGGAATCAATGAAACCTGTATAGATGCCTTAGATCTGATGAGAGGAGGAGATATAACCCAAGTTCCTTGGGATGATATCAAGAAAATATGTCACAACTACTCTCGAGCAATTGTTAAAAAGGGTAGAGGTCATCAGGCCATAGTGGGAAACTCTTCTACTAATGGAGTTTCACGGATGGAGATCACAAATTTTTTTTCTTATTTCAAGCAGGATATCATAAACAACATGACTACACAGTTGGATACTATGCAAGCTCGGAAGAAAGATGAGGAAGTTGAAGCAATCTTGGCTGAGTTATGTCCACATTGCAGACAGAAGAAATGTGACTGTAGATGTAAGATGGTGGCTAACCTGGAAGCTAAGCAATTACCTACTGATTTTAAGATAGTAGAGGGTGATGATGACCAAGTATTCTTCGTTGCACAAAGGCGACCATGGGCTCAAAGACAAGGTATGCCTCAAGACCCTTTAACTTTTGGTAATACTTATTCTAATTACAATAACCAATGGCAACCTACATATGGCCCATCACCACCTTGGAATACTTCTCAATCACAATGGCCTAACTATCAAATCCTCAATGGCAATCTCCTCAAGGAGGTTGGAAGCAGCCACAAGGACAATGGACTCCACCCGAAGGTAATTGGTAGCAGAATCCTCAATGGAGAGGTTCTCAGCAATGGCAGAACCAATCCCTTGGATCCGTGTAGCTTCAACAGCCACAACCTCTGACCCTCATGCCACCTCCTGTAGCACTTGCAACAAATATTGGCCCTCCAAAACAAAAACCTATGCCTGCTCAACCATTTCCAAATCCTAATAATAAGTAGTAGCAACAATAATAGCCTATGTATTTTGCAGAAGCCAATCAGTATCCAACTTATGCCCTGAATATTAATGATATCCATCTCAGATTTGGAACCACTCTCCCTACTCCATAGTCACCTGTAATTACAAAGATTCCAGACTCTACTTCTGAACAACCTATTGAACCTGTAGAATATATACCCGAATCAGATACTATCTCTAAGGAGCCTGTCCTGCAACATCAAGCCAAACCACCTTTTCCCCAGAGATTGCAAATTACTACATCCAAGTCTATGGAAGAGCCTACTTTTGATATTCTGGATTAGCTGAGAATGTACATATTTAAATTCCCCCTTTTCAAGCCATTAAAGATGTCCCAATTTATGGAAAAGCCATTAAGGAGGCTTGTTTAAAGAAACTGGGAAGAAAGAAAAAGGATCTCCAAACTATTCATGTTCTAGGACAGTTGGAAGATATTATGTTAGGGAAGGCAGTCGATCCAAAATATACTGACCTAGGGAGTCCTGTGGTAAAAATAAATATTAATGGCCAAATAGTAAAGAATGTTTTGATTGACCTTGGTGCAGCCATCAATGTAATGACAAAGCACACTATGGAGTATTTGAATATCCTAACCATTTGGTCTACACCTACCGTCCTGCAACTTGCTGATAGTTCCATAGTAACATCTGATGGAGTGGTAGAAGATGTCATTGTCAGGCTTGAGTCTTGGGAATACCCAACAGATTTCACCATATTGTCCACTAAGGCAACTTTGGGAGGATATCATATTATTATAGGTAGACCATGGTTAGCCACAGCTGATGCTCTTATAGGATGTCGTTTAGGAGACATGACAATTTCTGATGGTCAGTCAAGAAAGAAATTGTCTTTATACCCACTTGCCTAGCCTCAGCCAGACTTGTCTCAAAAAATTTGGCCATATTTCAGAGAGGAAACTGAAGAAGACAATTCATTGGCTCAGCTAATGATGCTGCAAGCTAATCCATTTTCCTGACTTCACAGTGAGGATGGACTGCTTTTACACATTTTGCAGTTCAACTCTGATCTTAGTAGCCCATCTATTCCAGATAGCAATCTTCAGTAGTGTTTCCTGCAACAACTGAATCCTAAGAGCCTTCTACCTAAATTTCCTATAGTATATCACAATTTGCTTCCACATGAAATACAGACACCACCTTTATCAGTAGCCTCCATGAATGATCTTACCAACAAGTAGAAGTGTCTCCAAGCCGCTATCTGAACATCAATAATAAGTTGCCTCAATCTCAACAAACTACCCTAGTCACAATGCTGCAAGATCAACACAAAGCTTTTGCATGGGACTACGGGGATATGAAGGGACTAGATCCTCTACTTTGTACTCATAGGATCTACATTAAGGAAGACTATTCACCTATTAGGCAACCTCAAAGGAGGATAAACCCAACACTCAGGGAAATAGTTAAAAAAGAGCTCCAAAAATTGTTTGATGCTGGTTTTATCTACCCTATTTTAGAAAGTCAATGGGTATCTCCATTGGTGATTGTTCCTAAAAAAGGTGGAAAATGGAGAGTTTGTGTAGACTACAGGGAGCTGAATACATCAACTAAAAAGGATCACTTTCCACTGCCATTTGTTGACCAAGTGCTAGACTCATTGTCTAGTAAAAATTATTTCTCCTTTTTGGATGGATATAGTGGGTATAATCAAATTAGAATTGCCCCTGAGGATCAAGACAAAACAACTTTTACCAATCCATGGGGTACTTTTTCCTAATCTGTCTTACCTTTTGGCCTATGTAATGCACCTGCAACATTTCAAAGGGTAGTGATCAATATTTTTGCTGACATTTCTCATAATTCTATGGAGATCTACATGGATGACTTCACCACTTATGGAGTTACTTATGAAGAAGCATTAGAAAATTTGGAGAAAGTGTTGAAAAGATGTAAGGAGCATAATTTGTGTTTGAATAGTGAGAAGTGTTTTATGATGATGCAAGAGGGAATTGTTTTAGGCCATCATATCTCTCAAGCAGGAATTCAAGTTGATCCTACAAAAATAGAAGTCATTCTAACTTTGCAAACACCTATGAAACAAAAGGATGTTAGAAATCTCCTAGGACATGCTGGATATTATAGAATATTTATCAAAGATTTCAACAAAATAGTCAGTCCATTATATGCCTTATTAACTAAGGATTCTGAATTTAACTGGATTGAGGCTTGTGACAAATCTTTCCTGCAGCTTAAGAACTTACTCAGGCACCTATTCTTCAAGGACCGAAGTGGAGTCTACCCTTTCATATACACACATGCTTCTGATTATGCCATAGGGGCAGTTTTAGGACAGAAAGAGAATTCTATAGAGCATTCCATATATTTCATTAGAAAAAACCTTCAAGGCCCTAAATTAAACTATACTATCATAAAGAAAGAATTGCTAGTAGTTGTGTATGCCTTGAACAAGTTTCAACATTATGTCACTGGTGACCAAATATTTGTCCATACAGATCATGCAACAATAAGGTACCTCATGAATAAGTCTGCCATATCTGGCAAATTAGCAAGATGGCTCCTATTGTTGTAGGAATTTGATATCACAGTTATTGATAAGCCAGGTTGGGCTAATGTGGCGGCTGATTTCTTGTCAAGACTTCAAACAACTACACCTGCCACCCCTGAGGTAATTGATGATATCTTTCTCGACGAACATTTGTTTTCTATTGCTTCTCACACTCCATGGTATGCAAATATTACAAATTATTTAGCAGCCAACAAGATCCCAACCCACTTCTCACCAAAGGAAAGACAATTGTTGGTAGAGAAAAGTTTTAATTTTTCATGGATTGCAGACTGTTTATTTTACATAGGACCTGGCCAAGTCATGAGAAGGTGTGTTAGGGAAGATGATACCTATGACATTTTTCATGCCTATCATGATGAGCCATGTGGTGGGCACTTTGCATCCAAGAGAACATCTATGAAAGTGCTTGTTGCAGGATACTATTGGCCCACACTACACAAAGATGTTGTAGCCTACACCAGAAAATGTGACAGATGTCAATGCATGGGGAGACCAACAAGGTCTGATGAAATGCCTCTGTATCCTCAAGTGATAGTCAGTCCCTTTGACAAGTGGGGCATGGATTTTGTTGGGCCTATTGATCCTCCATCTAATGGGAAATCATACATTTTGGTTTGTACTGATTATGTAACCAAGTGGGTGGAAGTGAAAGTAATGACACATGCCTGTGACAATAAAGTTGTTGAGTTCCTGTATGAGCATATTTTTACTCGGTTTGGAGTCCCAAGGGAACTTGTTACTAATCAAGGAGCTTAGTTTACATCAAACTTAATCACTGCATTGATGAATGATTACAAGATTAGGCACAAAAAGTCTAGCCCCTATCACCCTCAAGCCAATGGTCAAGCAAAGGTTACCAACAGAGAAATTGAGGCAATCCTTACTAAGATAGTACAATTACACAAGAAGGATTGGAGCAGTCACCTTCCTGAAGCAGTCTGGGCCTATAGGACAATATGGAAAAAAACTAAAGGGTTCACTCCTTTCGAGTTACTCTATGGAAAAACTGCCATGTTGCCAATAGAGTTTGACCATAAGACCTTAAGGACTAATCTCCAGCTTAACATTGATATTTCAGAAGCCCAAAAGGAATGCCTCCTACAACTGAATGCATTGGATGAGATAAGGAAAATTGTCTTGCAACATACTGAAACTATCTAGTAGCAATGAAAAAAATGGCATGACCACCATATCAGAACTAAGCAATTCTCTGCTAGTGATTGGGCGCTGCTCTATGACTCCAGGTACAAGGAAAATCAAGGTAAACTCACCACAAGATGGCTTGGTCCTTATGAAATAGAACATGTGTTTGATAATGGTTCATTTCAGTTAGCTACAATAGATCCTATCTAATTCAAGCTACTGGATAATGGACACCGTCTTAGGTTGTATCATAAGCCAATGTCCAAAGAAGAATTTATGAAGCAGTTTGTTTTGGATGTGACCACTGATCTTCCTGCAGCAAAAGGCTTTGGCCTTTCTCTTGCAACATCTCTTTAAAATTCTATGTTGCATGCCCATAATAAAGGTTTCCTTTTTAAGGAAGCCACTTTCTCCATTTTTCATCCATCACCACCATTCATTTCGTCTTCTTCCATGTCACCCATTCATGTCATCCATCCTACCGTACCGCCCTCATTTATGGTTTCAACTCCAGCCATCATTTCACGCTGAGTTGTGATCTTTCCCGGCATGTACGAGCACTTATTACAAGGTAGGTGATATCTTTTATTGTCACATCATTTATATATTTCATTTATTCATTAATTGCTATGTATATATCAGTTATCATTGCCTGTTCTTCGCCTATCCTTTCACACATGTGTGGACACATGCCAAATTTTAAGTGGGGGCGGGGATAATCCATTTCAACTTTTTCTTATGCCATTGCCACAACTGTTAAGATATTTTTATTTTCTTTTACTTACCAAGTAATATTGCGTGCTTCCATCCTAAACAACAATTAACTACTTGATTTAAGCAGTTTTTAACAATCATTTCATGCAATTATCCTTTGTGTCATTCTTGGAAAAGTAAAGAAAAGTGACAACAGGGTAGAAGAAGTTTTTCAAAATTTCAGAAGAATTTTGAGTTTCAGGAATCTTAGTAGGGATAATTTGTGAATATGGCTGGCTAGTTAGTAAGACATGAGCCTGTAGCTCATGAACCCTTGACACAAAATCCTCAAGTGGTTTAGGCATTCAACAATTGCGTATGGCTGAATTATTTTCTGAGGATAGATTCCTATAATGAGGAAGTTGCAGGTTAGTTTTTGAGAACTCTTTCAGAGGAAGAAGCTACAGTGTGGGGTTTGACAATAGCCATTACAAAAGAGCAGATTATAGAAGTAACTAGGCTTTCGACGATAGGAGAAAATTTTTCTTCAAGGAGAGATGTTGTCTCTGCTAGGGTAGAATTCACAATACCAACAGATGGACCCTTGGAGGTTTCCAAACAAGGATGCAAATGGGTGTCACTACCTCCTCCATACTCAGAATATGCCACCTTCATAATCAGGTACTTGACTTGTGAGGGACGTTTTTCCTATTTGCATTCCTATCATTATAAACTATTGAGGCATATGAGGCACGATTTAGCTGTCAATGTTCCAATTTTTTTGTTAAACCTTTTGAAACATTGTGCCCATGAAACCCAGAGGGGTAGGGACAAATCTATCGCCCATCATGCCCTCATTAAATTCTTGATCGAACGTTCCCTGAGGGATGTATCACCCCTTTCTTGGCAAGAATTTGTTGCTCAGAAGGGTCTGTAACCTCCAAAGCCTCCTAGAGCACTCCCTGCACAACACAAAAAAAAGAAAAAGAAAGTAGAATCTACAAGTAGGGAAGCAGAGCAAGAATTATCTTCTCCTGCAACACTTAGTCTTGCAGCCTCCACACCAGAGCCCTCTACCCAAGTACAAACCACGTCTACTGGTCGAAAATAAAAAGGGAAAACGAAGGTAGGAGAGTCATTTGGGGCAGAACAAACCCCAAAATCTGACCCTCATGTTCAAAAGCGAAAATGTTCTACTCCACTCTTTCCTGCAGCATCTTCCCTTGTAGTAGTTTCTCCTTTAGCAACACCTGTTGCCACTATAGTTTCACTATCATCTTCTCTTGTTTAGTCTGAATCCTCTAGGTAGGTTAGAAAGAGGAAAGCCACGAAAGTATCTCCTACAGTTGTTACTCTAGAAACATTGCCAAAAAGAGTTTCATCAAGGAAACAATGTAAAGTTACCTCAACCTCCGTTCAACCTAAAATTATAGTAATTCCTGAGGAATCTAAAGAATTCAGTCATGATGTTTCTTAGAATGTATCTGAGAATGTTCCACAAAGTCCATCTATTATTCCTAGGGAAGTGCAAACTGAAACAGTGGAAGTTGAGGAAGCACAACATGGTTGTGGTAATGAAAGAGGGATGCCAAGCTTTGATGACTTGGTTGAAGTAGTTAGGAAAGTTTCAAAAGAAAGACAATCTCCTCTCGAGTAGCAATAGGAGTCCATCCTATAGCAAGGGGAAGAACAACTTAAACAATCTGAAGTGTTCAAAGAAACCCCATTACCCCCTGAAACTTGTCAAGCATTAGTTGTTTATAAAAGGACATTGTTGATTGAATATTTAGAATATCTTAGGACTACATGGAGGCCTGAGACATTTCAAACTTTGAGTTTTCGCCATTTAGCTAGAACTGAAGTTCAACAAAGTCTTTGGGAAGAAGAAAAGAAGAAATTGAAAAGGGAAATTGGAAGACAAAAATAGGAAATTCAAAAAATGAAAGAGAAAATGGATGAAATAGTGAAGATAATTGGTAAAATTATGGAATGTAGACCACCACCTAGGGTATATGCTATGTGCCTTAAAGAGCAATTCCTTTGGTTCCAATTGATGAGAATTTCAAGGAATTTAGACCCTGTCATTCACATACCTAAGGAATTTTATGATGCATATCAAGTAGCACCCAGTTGGCTAAAAAATTCTTTATGTGAGTTTTATTTGCATGGTTTGCTAATTCCCTCTTAAACATAGTGGAATCCGCTTCTCTACATTGGTGACATTCATCTGAGGTCACTCATGTCTTGGGCGGCTAATGAAACTATGGAAGACAATTAGAGGCTTATGAAGAGGCTGAAAGGAATGTACTTATTCCACTGCGACCTAAAAGCTCAAATCCCCACACAATTCTGAGAACTTGGCTTACTGTTGTGTATGGATTCAATGATCAGACAGAAAGAATGAAAATATTTGATATCAGGAAGCAAGTGTATGATGAGTTCAAAGGCCAAACATGTCTATTTTGAAAGCTTTCATCTTCCAGAATTGAAACAAGATGGGAAAAACTGACTGTTGGTCTAAGGAAATATGAGCCTCATAGCCCTCTGAACTTTAAGGAAGCCATCAAAAGGACAAAGAAGTATATGCAACTTGGTCTCCAGAGAAGGTTTGAGTTATGGTTACCGTTAACATTTCGACCTCCAGTTTTGATGTGGCCACTTTAACCTTATTGGGCTACATATGTTAATGAGGATGCAGAAACCCACAGGTATGAGAGATGGAAAAGTTTAAGAGGTTTCTACTACAAATTTGGAACTTCATTACAGGGCCATACTACTCCTATTGATTTAAGAGAAACAACTAGAAATATTAATGCTAGAGGACCATCATTAGGATAAGTAGGGGGCAAATGATGAGCTTGAAATATGCTCATAATTTGAATATTATGATGTATTTTTAATACCCTTACTCTTATTGCTGATGGTTGTTTTAACTCTTTGATTAAAGGCTTTTTATCTAAAATCGAGTAGTATCCTGTAGCAACACATTCCTCTATTCCTGCAACTTAACATCTCTATGTGTCTATATTAATTGCCCTGTTTGACCTCCCAAATGACTTATATAATGCATGTGGTTTTTGGATAATGAAATGGATTTAATATGTGATTAATGAATGTGTATCATGTTATTTTCCACACATGCTTTCTTTCGCTTCTGTCGCCATGTGCATCGTAGGTTGTTAAAGGAAGCATGAATGAGTCAAAGCACAGCAGATCTCGGCCCTACAGTAAATTCCATTTCCAACACGACGTCGGGCAAGTTGTTCCAGTGAAGACTCTCTGACTGGGTCGTTGGGAGGAAATCTAAATGATCATTAATCTAGGAAGAGTGGAATACTAAATTCTCTCTGAATCGTGTTGAACAGTTATGCCTTCATTTATGAGAAGTCTGTTCCTCGGTTTCATGATGCATTTATGTCCACGTCTTTCTTTGTTAGAGTTAGGTAGTTAGTTGCTTTTCTAATATAAATAAGTGTTCCTCCTGCGTGAATGAACAATAGAGTGTGTTAAAATTAGTATTATAATAAGAAACAATGTTTTGTGTTAGTTTTCTTACAAGCAGAACAATTAATGTATATGATTCCAAGTTTATGAATAAAAGTTGATGAATTTTTTAGTTTAATTCTTGCATAAACTAGTTGATGCTTGCTAAGGGGTCCCACTTAGTGAGTATCTGTAGTTAGTTATTTATTTTCTGTTCATTATAAGTTAGATTTCATTCTTAAAGGTTTCAATGCAAACTCAGTCTTATATTGTTCCTACAACATTGGGAATCCATCCATGTGTTTGTTCCTACAACATAAGGCTAGTTCATAGTTTGTTTCTTAGTAATAGTTGTCATGATTTTTGCTTTGATTAAGTTATGCTTAAGTTAAGAAGACTTTACATTACATTCCTGTAGCATAAGTAGAATTCCTTCCAAGCATTTATTTTTGGTAAATTGTGACTGAAACTGGTTCTTAGTGCATATACAACGCCGCTCCATTTCAAGTATACATTCCTTTGTTTGACAATGTAAATGAACGACCATAAGAAGATGTTAGTCACCTGCTAGAATGTCCAATTCCCAGGTTAGGATTTTCCATGACTTTTATATCCTTTTGTGGAATCGACCAGTGGTTCTAGCCTTATCGACGATCATCGTGAAATCATTGACCTTAGCTCCACAAGAGCTCAGTGGAGAGGACCTTGTGGGGCCTTCTTCCTTGGCCCTTGTTATAGGAGGGTTGGATGCTCCTCCTCTTAACATCCCACCACTATAGGCTCATCCTCCTTCCCCCTATGATGATCTAGAGTAGGAAGCAAATGACTTCTTGGTTGAATAGTGTTAGGAGGATGACTCTCCTTTATCTTTAGATTAGATATGTGTGTGTGTGTGTGTTGTGACGTGTTCCCCCATGATTGTGCAATGTGTGCCTGGATGACCCTCATCATCCTTGTTGGTGCTTGGATACAAGCATGGATTTTGTGTCATAAACCTTCTTCTATTTGTATCATCATTCTCCCATGTTTGTGACTTGATTTTTGATAAATTGGGGACAATGTAAAGCGTTGGGGGCATTTAGGATTCCCTTCCATGTTGACCCAATTTTTTATTTTACTTTGTTTTTTGTGCATTTTTCCTTATCTAGTTGGGGATTGATGATCTTTCGCCTTGCATCGCAATTATCTATTATTAATATGAGCATGAGTAGATCTGACCCCGCTAAACTAGATCCCCCTGTGCTCTTTGTTTATTTCTCTTTCACTCTTTTCTTATCTTTCTCTCTTCTT
>VDFB02190865.1:0-16363 GCA_007258455.2 Sequoia sempervirens | reverse complement strand
CAAATAAATGAGGAGGATTTGATATTGTTTTATGACTTGTTCTTGGGCGCCATACTCCTAGAGAGCCTTTGCAAAAGGTTTCAGTCAATTTGAAGGTATATTGATGAAGTTATGAGCATTTCATGGTGTTTTCTATTTGCTGATCAGAATTTCCAGAACTCAGATTTTTATAGCAGATTGCATTAGTTTGTTGTTTTTGGCCTATACTTCATCATTTGAGGGATAAACATTGTAAAGCATTCATTCTTTACATCTTAGCATTATTCTCTATCATTGTAATACTTGTATTTGCAGATTCCTTGATTGTAAGGTTGAGATTTAGTAGTACTAATCCAACCATTGTTATTGCTGCAATTACTTGTTATAATTTCATACATTTGTAACCCCTGGATAGTTTACCGCCAGTGTGGAGAAAAAACAATTAATCTCTCTTTAGTCACCCACTGTAAAGTGGCGAATTCCCACTCATAAGTGGATGCCCGCCGTAGCGGATGAATTAGTTTTGTATTGTAATGTTTCCCCCCCACTGTTCAAGTGGTAGCGTGGAAATTCTCATGGCTGGTTATCCACCTATTGTTTCAGTTTTCAATTAATCACTCCGTCATATGTTAGCACCTCGCCCTCAATGGGATCTTGAGTGCACATTCTTGACGTTGAGTTTGTTTCAATTCAAGTATTGTTCATTAGTTGCTCCGCCATATGACAACACCTTTCCTTCATTGGGATTGAGTGTGCATTCTTGGCGTTGAGTTTCTTTTAAGCTTGGTTTTCAGTTTGATGCCACGCTTAATCCACTTGATCTAGTGCTGGTTTAGCAGGATAATCTAAGAAAATTATTGTATACTTTACTTTAGCTTTACATTCTTCATGCCTTAGACAAATTTCTCCTTTCTGAGGGCGCATTTTAGAAGACTGTTGCTTCATCACCTGCCTTAGAAAATTTTCATATCTTCACTCTGGCTTGGAAGAATATTTCCTCTTCCAACAATTTCATCAAAAATCACCTAAGTATCCAACTCCAACTTTTAGCCAAGGCACCTTATTTCTCTTCTTGCCTCAGAAAATTTTTATTTTGTTCTGTCTTAGAAAATTTTATCAACTAAAATACTAAAATTTTCTGTCCTTTAAAATCTCCCGGCAAGTGAAAAGTTTCCAAAATCATCTCCTTTGTCACATGTATCCCGCACCTAAGAAAAATTCCTCTGTAAAGCATCAAATTCATGGGTCTACTTAACTATGGGTTCATTTGACTTTTGAATTCCCAACCCTTAGGAAAATATTCTTGGCTACCAAATTTATTTCTCATTCTTCATCCTCTCATGATTTTCCTTTGCTCCTCGCCTTTGATAATCTTCTCTCTCTTCATCCCATGTGAAATCGCACATCTGACTCCTCCTGCCACTCCATCCATGCCTCAGAAAATTTTATCACTTCTTCAAGCTTAGGCGTATTTTCCCCTAGAGGTGGAATTTTATGCCTTAGAAAATTTTCAAATAACATCACTTGCATGGGCGCATATAGGGGCTTCCACTTTCAATTTCCAATACTCAGAACATTTTCCAACTCCCTCCACAAGTCAAGGCGCATATAGAGGTAACTACTTCAAGCTTTGAACACTTAGAAAATATCAAACTTCCTCCTCAACTCTTAGGCGCATATGACTCTTCAAGCTTTGAGTTTATTTGCCTTAGAAATTTTCAACATTCTTCTCTTCAAGGTTGGGCGCATTTAGGAGGTCAAGCTTCAAGTTTAAATGCCTTAGAAACTTTTCTAACTCTCTCACCCAAGTTGAGGCGCATTTCACCATGTCTACTTCCAATTTCAAGCACTTAGTAAAATTTTCCATCAAACTCAAGTAGCCAAGGCACATATGAGGGCAAGAGCTTCAAATTTTCAACACTTAGTAAATTTTTACCCTCCTTCCTTACTAGGGCGCATATAGGGGTCCCTACTTCCAATTTGATAGACTTAGAATATTTTCAAGTCTCCTTCAAGTGTGAGCGCATTCCCAAGGGCCTACAGGAATTTCCCCACACTTAGCATATTTTCAACTTACCCAACTCTACCTTGGGCGCATATTAGGGGTGGAGAAGAAAGTTCCAACACTTAGAAATTTTTATCATCTTGACAACTTGGTGGGCGCATTTGGAGGCTGGAGAAGGAATTTTCCTTGCCTTAGAAACTTTTTCTCAGCCTCTTTACCGTGGGCGCATTTTGATGGGGTCAAGGAAACTTAAAACTTTTGTCTTCTTCCCTACTTATTTGGGCGCATTTGAGGGTGGCTACTGGAAGTTTTCCAACGCCTTAGCCATTTTCTCACTCTATCCCTCTCCTTGGGCGCATTTGGGGTGTGGAGGTGGATTTTTACCAACACTTAACCATTTTTCTTGATGCCTCTTTCACCTTCAACATGTTTGGGCGCATTTGGGGGTAGGAGTAGGAACTTATCAATGACTTAGAAAATTTTACATCACCACTTAGCAAGTTGGGTGTATTTTGGGGGTCCTGCAGGAATAACTCATGCCTTAGAAAAATTTTCATGGCTTCTACCAGCTTAGGGGCGCATTTTGGGGTAGGAGCAGGAATAACTCATTTGAAACTTTTTCCATGCTCCTGCCAATCTTATCTTGGGCGCATTTGACAGGGTGAGCAGGAATTTCTTCAGACTTAGACATTTCTCATCTTGCTCGCCCCCGTTTACTATATTTAGTAAGCCCTATGATTTTCACTCTTCTGAAGCTTGGATTGATTTGGAATTCGCGCCACAAGATCTTCATGACCTAGTTGATCTGTTCACACTGCCATCTTGTGCTGACTTGCTATTTATAGCATGTTTCTGGAGGTGTTTTACTATTTATAGTAACTGCTTGATTTTGAGACTTCCACAACTCCGTTCAGCTTGAAATTTGAATGACGTGCTCCTCATGGGATGACCTCCCTGTTCACACTGGCGCCTGCTGCTGACTTACTATTTATAGCCTGTTTCAGAAGTGGCTTACTATAAATAGTAAGTGCTCCGATTGCCTTCAAATTTTGCCAGTGGATAGCTTGAAAGATACCGATCGCAGTGGGATACATCAGTTTTCGAAAATTTTGGCATTTAACCCCTCATTTTGCAATAGTCCCGAAGCTGGAAACCCTAATTTGAATTGCATGTCGATCAAATGACCTCCGTTTGTCCTTGTTTTTGTTGCATGTCAGTCAATTTGTGATACTGAAGTGCTGGGGGGAGGCTGTTAGAGTGGATCTGCTAAAAATAGTAAGTTCCCGAAAAAGTGACCAACTCTGCTTGCATGTCACATCACTGCGTAGCTCTTGAAAAACCCATAAAGAATAACTTGACATGCGCTAAAAAGTCCTGCATGCAAACCCTAAAAATAGCCTCTAAAGACAGCTCTTGAAAAAGGTCTTGATCCTGATTTGCATGTTATACCACTGCGTAGCTCTTGAAAAACCCACAAAGAATATCCAAACATGCGTAAAAAATTCCAACATGCAAACCCTAAAAATAGCCTCCGAAGGCTAAGTGCTGAAAGTCATCTCATATTGCATGTTATATCATCGCGTAGGTCTCATAAAACCCAGAAATATTCTTCAGACATGCATTGAAAAACTTCGCATGTAAACTCTAAAAATAGCTCCTGAAGGTGAACTTGCTAAAAATAGAAAGTTGTTCGTTTCAGCTCAAAACTTGCAGATATGCAGCTTGACGTGTTCTAGATGCAATGCAACGATCGGAACTTCAAAAGTGCTGAGAAAAATGTCCCAAATTAAGTACTTACTAAAAATAGTAAGTTGTCAGAATTAGATGAAATTTTGCTGGGAACCTGTTGGAAGCATGTTGAATGCAATGCCAAGCTCAGATTTCAATTCATTCACTCCATTTGACTTCAAACTAGCTGGAAGATTCAAAACCCTAATTCTCAGACCTAGCCAAAATTTCAATCCAGACGGGCACATACCCGGAAAGGCAGACAGCAAGAAGAGACATACAACAAGAAAAACCAACCAAAATCAAGCCAAAAGACCCAAACGAAGCAAAAATTAGGGGGTCCCTATTTGCAATAGGGCGATGTGTGAAAAGGTCACAACACTAACTACCTAGGAATCAAGCATTACAAGCTAGATAAGATAAGTTCTAGAAAAGCCAACTAAGACTTCTAGAAAGAATCTTATATCCTAAGTAAACATGTGAATATGTCTCCTAATTCCCTAGTATTAGCTAGGTACAAGACATTTATTCACACCAACACATACAATTTCATAACACCAAATTAAAATGCTCATTTATCCACAACACATATATACTCCTTGTAACTCCTTTATATTAAAATGTGGCAGGTACAAAAGGGCAAGTCTAGTCTCTGCGCCGGTAAGTATTATATTATATTCACATACATCTATCTCTCTACTACTCTTCTATTCTATTACATATGGCATATATACCTATATTTCCTTGAAAGGACATGACTCCTAATAGCAACTAGTGTCTTCTCCCAATACCACAGACTTCTTTCGGTATCCTAGGGTATGCTCTGTTTTTGTCCTTGACCTACTAACATCATACCCACTTTTAAAATGATGTCTTGTCCTCAAGACATGTTGTTCAAGGAAGGATGTTATGGTAATCTACCTTTAGATGTGCTATTGTGCAATCTAATGTGCCTACACCTGGAAGAGTGTGCCTATTTGTGCTTAGATATGGGCCAGTGTATGCTCTGCCTCTCGGAGATTGGTTTGTAATTTTGTTGGTTATCTACTTTGATTCTTTCAAAATAATTTGAAGGAATCTCAACTCGTTGCTAACTAACCCCCTTAACTATTGTAGTTGCTCTTTGATTAGCTCTCTTTGGGTATGGAGCTGTTATAGTTGAATGTGTAGATGCTCTATATTATCCCTTGTTGCTCTAGTTAGGTCTTGTAAGGGATCGTAGTTCATTTGTGCTATCTGATCCTCCATCTGAATGGTTTGGTTCCAGAGATTCCTTCTTGTATTCGGCCACTGTAAGCAAAATTGGTATATCACTCCGGCATCCTTTATACTGTCTTCAGTCTGTTTTATTTGTTGCTCCAGTTGTGTTTGTGTGGTGGCACATCTTTTAATAAATTGCTAGGTATTCTGCCTGGTCAGCTCATCCTGAGCTTCCTTTCGAATGTTGTCCTTTTAGGAAGTCGAGTCCATCTATATTTCGGTGACTAGTTGTTGAGGCAAGGGGAGGGATTGGTCCCTGGTAAAATGTGGAATGGCCTTCTGTAGTGTCTCTATCGCCTCGTATAGTTGCTCCGTTTGTTGTACATGTTCTTGAAGGAGCTCTTCTCCAGCGGTTGCGTAGAAAATGTCCCCTAATTGTATCTTTTGAATGGGTGACATCCCAGAGAGGTTTACTTGGGAGCCCACCAGTGGCACTTGGAGTAGTTGTGGGGATGGTGTCGGCCGGGACCTATTGGTTATGACTAGTGCTCCTCGTGATCGCAAAGATAGTATCTAATGGGGTGGATACTTCTCCGGAGTCCTTGTTCTTTGTTGGTTCTCCTCTGGAGCTCGTTGTCTCTTCTAGTTTTTCGGTCTCTCCCATATTGATTTTCGATTCTCTGGGGTTGGCATCTTCTAAAGTCGAGCCCGCTTCTTGCTCCGGGTCCTTACTCATTTCCTCATAGAGCTTCCAGGTAGCTTCTTTTGTTTCTTTTTTATTTTAGGTTCTTCGATTGTCTGCTAGTGATTTATTGACTGGTGGCGTTAGTTCTTGGAGTTTTGTGCTTGGTGCTGGCGTCCGGTTGAGCTGAGTATAGTCTTCTCATGCATTTCTGCATTTTTTCAGGCTGGGCTAAGGCTTTTAATTTTTTGGCTATTATTATAGTTTTTTTGAATCCTTTTTGATATTTTGAGGCTTCCTTATCTTATGGGGTTGTAATATGGTTTCTCCTACTAAACTTTGAATTATTTGACTTTATTCTCAATTTATATTCTTCCTTATTTTGAGATTTAGGGAAAGCATCCCACAGATGAAATCAGCATTAAAAGTTTTGAGTTTTTAATGCCCACTATTGGCCTCATCCAAAGACACCGTAGATCTGTTGTTTCCAATGGTTCCATTATTCCCACTTCCTTTTGTTGGTTCATTTTATTAGGAGGAATGTATCCCTTTCAGTTTTCCAAGGGCGAGCCCAATTCTTTCTTCTTTCTTCGATTTTCCACCTCCGCTTTTTCTCTCGTACGCTTTAGGTCTTCATACCTGGTCGGGTTCTTGGCTTCTGTGGACCGTTTGCAGACCGGAGCGTCGACGGTCCTTTTCCACCTGTGGTTAAGATTCAGGCCCTCTTCTTTCCAAAGATTTCAGGTTATTGGCGATTCCTCCTTCCCGTAAGATAACGATTTCTGCGGTGCCCCATCTCTTTTCTCTCTTTCCCAAATCTTCTTGGGTTTCTTTGTCAATCTTCTTATCCATAACCTCCCGATATGTCTTGAATCTCTCTGCGCTGGTATCCCTGGGGTTCCAGAGTAAAGTTGCCGCATATGCGTCTATTTGTTGAATGGAGACTTTGTAGGGAAATGCTGAAATATAGATGGTCCAGGGTTCGGCATGACAAGAAACATGAAGGTGGAGAATGAAGATTGATGTGATCACATAACTAGGGGAAAATGCTTCCTAGCTGATTTGCTGATTGGAATGTTGATGGAACTATCTTGCATTATTTCCATTTGCTCTGTATGAACTTAAAGTGTTGCTTACATGTATAAGTTTAATGTAAAGAAGATGGTCAGAAAGAGAACAATTACGAAATAGCTAAATTTTTGTAACAGTCACCTCCTTTAATTAAATACCACAGGGATGAACCAAGGCATTTGGATATGGTTTCCAATGGTTTTCACCAAGGCTAGGTACCCTTGGAGCTGCAGAGAACTGCCAGGCCAGGGGTTTCTGAAAATAGTCATTCCTAGTGTCTATTTTGGCCCACCTAGCCCTAAATCTAGGGGTATGCCCAGGGTCAGCTACACATTTTTTGAAAGAGCTCTTTTCAACATTTACCCATTATGGAAGCTTTCAGTCTTTAATAATGTCAACTACCTCATGTCTGCTTGGTCTCCCCAAAGGCAACATGACCTAAGCCTACCAAGGACCATGTGCATAGTGTCCTCCTAGGGCCTAGGGCCAAGTGTAAAGTGTTCCCCAAGCCATTAAGTGTCACATGCTTCGTGTTTTCCTAGGGAAACTGATTTTATTGGGCTCTCCCAAGACCATATGCTTGGTATCTACTTGAACCCATACATCTATCTTCTGCCTGGGGCTATATGTTGGTACTGACCTAGAGCTACTGAAGGTCCCCCACATTGGTGTTTCTCTAGGCCTGTGTATTACCTTGTGTTTAGTGTCTCACTAGGGCTATATACCCTATTGCTACCTATTGTGGGACTTTTTTCCACCATTCAAAGAGGGGACCTCTGCCAAATTTCTTCTTGCTCCATTCCGGCTTTTAGCTTTGGTTGGCCAAATGCGCTCTCTCTTTGTTTCGGTCGCATTGTGGATGTACCCATCTTGGGGCCTAGATTGAATTTCTGGCAGTCCGTAGGAAATTAGGGTTTTCACGCTAGCAGAGGTTAATTTGGGTCAAAGAAATTGAAATATAAGCTTGCAACTGCTGCGGAAAAGCCAGCCGTGAAGGTTCCTCCCATTAAATTTTCATCAATTCTCATTAACCATCAAGTACTCAATTTGGGACCTTTTTTCAAGAGACTTTGTACCTGGACCGTATACACCTTGTTTGAAGCACTTCAAAGTACTTGCCTTCAAAATTTGAGCAAATTCTAACAACTTTCTATTTTTAGCAATTCTGCCTTCCGGAGCAATTTTTAGGGTTTGCATGTATGATTTTTCAGTGCACATTAGGATAATCTTCCTGGATTTTTCGAGAGCTTCGCAATGATATAACATGCAAGTCAAGTTGATGACTTACTATGTTTAGCAGGTACTCGCATGCAAACCAATTTTTTGGGTTTTTCTGGGTTTTTTGAGAGATCTCCCTCTCAAAGATGTGGACATGCAAACGATCAATCATTGATCACTCTTTAAAGCCGCACTTGGCCTTTAGCAGTGTACACTCCAGATCTTCGCCACGCAGAAAGCAGGCAAAATTCGCTGCAATGCAACAGAGTCAGGGCCATTTGATGCGTGTCAAAATTAGGGTTTCTAACTATGGTGCCTAAAAAGAGGGGTAAAATTCGAGAAAAATGAAAAACTGATTTATCCCATCACGATCAGCATCTTTCAAGCAATCTACTGGTAAAATTTGAGCACAATCCGAGTACTTACTATTTATAGTAAGTCACATCCAAAATAGGGCTAAAAATAGCAGGTTAGCGCGAAAGGCAAGTGTGAACAGGTCAAAAAGGTCATGCGGATCACGTGGAACGAATCTCAAGTCAAGAGGAGTTGTAGAAGTTCAAAAATCAAGCAGTTACTAAAAATAGAAAATGAGGGCGAGCAGGCTGAAAAATTGGCTAAGTATTCGAGAGCCACCTCCAGAAGTCTCCTTAACACTCCATATGCAAAAAGGCCTAAGGCATGCAAGAAGAATGGAAGCATCACCTCCCAGATGCGCCCAGGCTGAGAAGAGGGAGCTCGAAAAAATTGTTTAAGTTGCAAAATGGCAGGAGCCCCTATCAAATGTGCCCATCATGGAGGAGATGCATGAAAAATTCTAAGTCTGGAAAGAAAATGGAAGCACACCACCCCAAATGCGCCATCGTGGAGAAGTTGGAGGAAAATTTTCCAAGGCAAGTAAAATGGAAGGAGACCCCTTGAAATGCGCCCAAGCTCCAAGAGGATGAGTTGAAAAATTTTAAAGTCTTAGAAAACAGGAAGTCCCCCCCTCAGAATGCGCCCAAGTTGAGTAGGTGGCATGGATTTTCATCTAAGGCATTGAAATGGCAGGAGACCTACCTAAATGCGCCCTTGGCAGTATGGCAAGTTGTTGAAATATTTCTAAGGCACTAAAATTGCTTGACCACCCCTCATATGTGCCTAGAACATGGAGGAGAATATTCTAAGTCACAAAATGGCATGACACCACCCTAGATGCACCCAAGTTGTAAGGAGGCCTAAGAAATTTTCTAAGTGTTAAAAAATGGAAGTACACCCTCTAGAATGCACCCTTCATGGAGATGTTGACTTGAAATTTGTCTAAGGCGTACAAAGTGGAAGCTTGACCTAGTAAATGCGCCCAGCTTGTGGAGATGACTTGAAAATTTTCTAAGGCATTAAGAATGGAAGCACCACCCTTGAAATGCGCCCAAGATTGGGAAGGTGGCTTGAAAATTTCCTAAGTGTTTGAAATGGAAGATGGACCCCTCAAATGCGCCCATCAATGTAGCATGAAAAAGAAATTTTCCAAGTGTTAAAAAATGGAAGTACACCCTCTAGAATGCGCCCATCATGGAGATGTTGACATGAAATTTTTCTAAGTTACAAACTGGCATGAAGACCTCCCAAATGCGCCCTCAACATGGAAGTACCACCTCCAAATGCGCCCAAGGAAGGAAGAGGCATAGAAAATATTCTAAGTTAAGAAAAATTGCTTGACCCCACCTCAAGTCCGCCCAAGAGAGAATGTGAGATAAAGGAAAACTCTAGTGAAAAATATTTTTTCAAAGGTGGAAAAGAAACAAATTAAATGAATCCCTTCAAAGTGTGCCCATGAATATAATAAAGTTGAAAATATTTTTCTAAGGGGGAAATGTTTTTTAAAAGAATCTGGGGGTCTTGAATATTTTCTAAGGGGGAAATAATTTTGAAATTTTTACACCTTGCCTTAAGATTTTAAAATGAATGTTGGAGCTTACAACTGATAAATTTTTCTAGAGGAATTAAAATATTTCTAAGGCAGAGGGATAAAATGAAATATGCCTAAGTCTGTTGAGGTAAATATTTCTATGGCTCATGATTTAAAATTCACCAGGATGAAGTACGCCTATGCCTGAAGGATGAATTCTGTTGAAAAATGCTAATGGGGTGAAATTTCAAATTTTTCAAAATAATAAGTGTTGCAAACTGCCAGAGGAGGGAAAATTCGAATTTCTGCAAAGGAAGAAATTAATGAGTCTGCTAAAATAGGCATTCTTCTAGAAGCCAAAATATTCTCAGACTCGGTTATAAGAGCCATGAAAATCTTCATTTCTCCTCACTAGTTGCAGAGTGCCAGCTTGAAACTTAGAGGGTCAAGAAAAATCGAAGTTGGAGAAGTTGCTGAAAGGAGCCAAGAAATTTCTAAATGTTGAGGAGATATTGATTTTGCTGGAAAATTATTGAGGTTTTAAGTCAGAAATTTCAGTGTTGAAGACATTTATTTTTCAAAATTCGCTCCATATGTTGGTCATCACAAAGTTAATTTATTTTTTTAAGTGAAGTTTCTAATGAATATCATTTATTTTATTTTGCAGGATGGCTGAAGTGAACAGAGGAGCGACTGCAAGAACAAACAAGGCTGAAAATGCTGAATCTAGCAAAGCCAGTAGGTCCAGGAAGGCAGTGATCAAGAAGCTGAGCAAACCATTTCTCTCGGAATCAAAATTCACTTCAAAGTTGGGAGAGTTGAGTGACACAAACCTTGGCTCGTTCAATCTGGGAGCACTCAGAAGTCGGATGCATGGGATAGGTGATTATCCTCCGTCAGTCACAACACACAATATTGTGAAGAGTGGACTCTATGCAGCAGCTGATTTTCAGCCAACCATTTGATGTCCAGAGTTGATCATAGAATGCGCCAATTGCTACAGACCAAAGCGGAGAACAATCGTTTCACCTGATGGCAAGTTGTTTGCCAACCTCACTCCTGAAGCCATCAGAGAGACGTTTGGAATTCTCGCTTCTGAGGGGATGATTTATAGAACAAAAGAAAGGGCTTAAAGAATGTATGCTTCTTCCTTTGAGAGGTGTGCAAGCTTGATAAATTCTGTTTGGATGAAGAAACCTAGGCCAACTCGCACCAAGTTGCCCAGGTAGATAATCTCAGATGATGTAAAACAAGAATATTGCGACTTGATTATGATGCTCAACAGGGTAAATGGAAGTTCCCAATCCTATATCTTTGAGCCATGGATGTTCTATTTCATCAACATTGTGTTAAAAGGAAAAGATCGTGTAGACTGGGCGAGGATGATAAGTGATAATATACACGAGCAGTTTAGAAATTTGAGAAGAATGAAGACATTTTATATGAGTTCATATGTGATTTATATGCTAGCTCAAATGACAAAATACAGGGGATTATCTTATAAGGAGCCTATTGGATGTGGTCCAAAGTAGTTTAAGATTCATGAAGCTTGCCCGCAGCTGCACCTGAACAACACCTCTCATTACAAAAGAGTTAATGATGCCTTCACCATGCACATAATGAGGACTCTTCAGCAGAGAACTCGTCAAAGAATATCGAAGGAAGCTCAGGAGCTGATTGAGAGGTATGGATGTTGGTTTATCCAATTTCCGAAATTCTCATATATAAGGCTGCAGGGGTTCACATCATATCCTTTCAGATTGCCAAGATACCCCACAAATAGAATATTGATGCTAGAGATATCTAGGCAGCTCATTGCCTCTGATAAAATCTAGACACAGAAGTTCATGAAGGATCTCGTGCATTCTTACCAAGAGGCCTCTAGCATTCTGGCACGCATGGACACTGTTGATCAGGCCTGAAGCGAGACGCATATATAGCAGACTAAGACTATTCTTCGTTTGGAGGCTTTGATGCACATGCCCTTACAGACTCTGGTGGAGGGAGGTATAATACAGGAGGGTGACAGATATGAGTTCACTGGTTGGTATTCTTCAATGGTCACAGGCCGAGGTTTCTTCGATGCAGCACAGGCAGATTCAACTAGAGTTAAAAAGGCTATGGGTAATATTCTGGAAGGAGTCCTGAACACACTCGAGTCTATATTTTCCAGGAGACTGACTCCAGAGGAGATGACTGCAGATGGCCTAAAGAACAGATTGGGGCCTTTCTTTTCGGAGGTAAGGTCATTTGTTCAGGATGATTTTGAAAATGTTTTGACCTTCTCCAGCATTGTTCAGAGTACTCAGGAGGCCTTAGTTGCTTGGAGAAAATCTTGTACTCAGCATGGGCAGACCGTCACGGTGCTTGAATTCCAGCTCAACCACATTCCGCCTATTTCAGTTCAGGAGGTTGAAGCAGTGTTAGCCAAGTTCATCGAATTTGCAATGAAAGAGAAGGAGAATGGAAACGCCTTGTTGGATGATGACCTTCTAGAAGATGATGGTGGACATTAATTGCTCATTATGACTCCGGGAAAGAGTGGAGAATCTTTTGCTCACTCCTCTTTATGGTGGTTTTTAGGGAAGAATCTTGATCAGGGCATATGTGGCTCAATCTGAGCCCTTCATTGTAATTGAATCTGAGCCGTCCATTGGATTTGGCCATCTATAAAAGGGGCATCCCCCCTCATTTGTAATTCATTAGAGCATTAGATCATTAGAAGATTAGAATAGAGGAGCATAGAGAGATTGATAGCATAGCATAGATTGAAGAGGAAGGAAGGCTTTCAAATTGAATGCTTTGTAAGAAGTTGTTGTGAACACTCTCATAATAAAAAGAGTTATCATTGCTTGTGGTTCCATCTTTTGTTGTGGGTAGCTATCGAGGCTTCTTCGTCCTTCCAATTCGCATAGAATCTTAAAGTAGAACTTGGAGTAAAGTAGATTTTAATGCATGCAAGTAGATGGTAGTTGTGGAATGTGGTGTTTAATTTGAGCAAGCTTCGCTTATCCATACCACAAGCGGGCTCACTGACGGTGGGTTCGCCTTGCGTGGTCAACCGGAATATTGTGGACCTAACTTCGTTTACGGTTCGTATGTTGGTATGCGTCGTTGTGATGGTATTTGCATGTTGAATCGTGATCTGAATATCTCTAGTTACTCCTTTGAAGATTGCACTAGTTCTGTGGAAGCTGTCTGAAGTGAGGCGAAGCAAAGCTTGGTTGAAGTTTGCAAGAGTTGATCTCCACATCCCGTGCCTAGAGTAGACCATAGTATTTCTAATCTCTACAACCATTCAATTCAGTACTGTCCGGTTAGTTTAGGAAACTTGAACTTCATTGAGAAATCTTCTGAATCTTTAAAAAACCCCTTTTTCTTTGAGCTACAATTGAACAATTACCTAAGTCCCCCTTGAGATACCAGCAAATCACATCGAGCCAACTGAGACTATCCTCTGCATGAAGGAACCTTGGAGTTGAATGCATGATCTTTCTCGCAATCTTAGCATGCAGGAGATTTTGATCAAGAGAGGATAGAGTAACTGTTGGTAACATTATTCTGTGTTGGTGCGGTCATAAAACACCCGTCAACACTACCAAGGCCCACCTAGGACTATTTGTTTGGTGACCCTAGGCCATTCCACTAGAGTATAATCTTGAGTTTTATTGACATTTTTATTGTTGGACTCAAAGATATCTTGCATAGAATTTATGGAATTCATTGAGGAACTCCCTTAGCTCCAAGACCTTTTCATCAAACATCTAAAACTACATATATTACTTGCCATTTCAGAAAAATTCACATCCTACTAGCAGATGCAAGGTTCTGTTACAAATTAATAAGTTATCATCCTCATAAGAATTGGGAGTAGCATCTTGGGAAAAATTAGCTCTAATTTGATTTTTCACAAGGGATATAATTCTCTTACTTACAATAACTTCTAAAATATATGATTTGATTTTTCGTTTTTGGGATTCAGTGAGTGGTTCTCAAGTCATTTCTAACTTCATTTCTTATCCCATATGAATAAATCTAAAATGCAAATGGTAAAAAGTGTCTTGTGCAACTGCATTTAAACATAAGAAATCTTCTACACTAAATATTTCCTCTTTAGAACATATAATTAAACAAGAAAACAATTCTGAAAACTGTTGAAACTGTAAAAAGGGATAAGAGATTAAAAATTCTCACATTTTGATTTTTTACCACATGGGAAGGTTCTTTGGAGACAGCCTGCTGGATTGCTGATGCATTTAACAAACTTTTGTTAGATATTTTTTATTTAAGAAATTTCCAATTCATATACAAATAAATTTTGCCAGTAACATGCAAAACTGAACTTTAGCTATGCATCGATAATGTCCTTTTGTGATTTAAAATAGAACAACCAAGTGCACTATAAACAATGTAATCAATGGATGAACTAGAAGCACACCTGCGATCTGTAGATCTTAAATTGTTCCAAATCAGATTCCTGCACATTCACAAGAAACTAAATTAAATGGTTGGTTGGAAAGTGAAGTTGCAGTTTTGATTAAAAAAGTAAAGAAACCTGAGTTGGTGTTCAAAAATCAAGGAAGATATATTAGCATAGACATATGAGAGGAATAAAAGATTGTTTAGAATGAACTCCATGATACCAAGAAAACTCTAATAGGAACATAAGGATTTAAATCTGAATTCAATTTTATGATTTAAATGCAAGAAATAAAATAAGCAAGAAGAACTCAGGCAACATGTTCGGACTTACACTTTTGTGTCTTTTGAAGTCAATGTTGCTTGGATAGTCCCATAAAAGTTATTATATGACAAGTCTCTGCAAGGCCATTATGGAGCATAAAAGCTATTCTATTAAAACATCTAATCAAAATATTATTCACATGATTTATAATATAAAAATTTATATTGTGCATGCCTGCATTGTGACTGTAATATATAATCTATATGGTATTATTTCATGAATGCATGCTCTAATTTTGCTATCTTATGTGCAAGCACCATTGGTCCAATGTCATATAGCTTGCCATTAATTTTTCTAACTTAGACAATTCTCTTAACTAATTTCAGACTAAGCATGGAAACTGTTAATATACTTATATAGCTATACATTTGCATACACCAATACTAAGATTGAAAATGAACTCATGTAAAATTGAACATAGAACATCTCACATTGTTGCCTCAGATGAAGTCAGCCAAGTAGGAAGAGTTCCTGACAAATTATTGTTCCCAAGGAACCTGAAACGCAAGCATCTTATCCTTTATTTAGCTTTCTACTATTATATAAATTTGATAAAATGAGATCCTAATATAATATGAAAATACCGACAGGTTATCAACCATTCTAATCCAAAAGATTAAAGGCAGATTTTTTTGAATAATTAGAGTACTACTCACAAAAATTCCAATGGTATCGAGTTGACAGACTCTGGAATGTCTCCAGTTAATTTGTTATAACTTAAATCCCTGTATCATGGAAAATTAAATTAATTTATCGAACCAAATAACAATTCACTCTTATAATAAACAAATATTTCAAATCATGCTCACCCAATATTGTGGAAATGATGGGTACTTTACAAATTGTTTGGGAGCTTTTGAAATAGTCTCTAGAAGTGAGAAAAATGAAAATGATTCATTTTTTAACATAAGAGCAAGAAATTCATTTTTAATCAAAAGGACCATTTTTTTCTAGCAATTATTGCTTTTCTAGTCAATAGTGCCACAAAACTTCTCATGAGTTTCCTATACCACAGCTAAAACGAAAACAGAAACAACAATTTTAAGCTTTATAATGAAAGAATTTATAGAGATCTATAGAACTGAAAAACCATAAGCATATCTCAAATGACCAATTCCCTTTTCACTGCTTCCATCCTTTTGCTATCAGATCTTCACTGTTTTGGCATGGAGACCAAATAATCTCCGCTCTATCCTCTCTGCCTGGTTCTCCATCCCTTGTTCAATTTTTTCAATCTACTGTCCATCCTAATCATAACAATTTTCCCCCAAATTTCAAAAATGGAGTTTTCCTATTTCATCTACAACCATGGAAGAAAAATTAAGCTAAAGCTTAGTTTCCAGTCCAAAAAGAAAATGGGATATATCAGAAAGTGATAGCCCATCAAAATTTCAGTTCACCATAGATGAAATGGATCAATAACTTTGGCTTCTAAGGATAGGACACTTATCTACAATTGCATGGGGACCTACCCTAGCCCAAAACCCTGAAGACAATGAGCCCAAGAAAATTGAGAACTCCATGGATCAATAGACATTCTACTTATGCTCAATAGATACTCTTTTAGCCATTTTCACCTTGAAACAAAAGGAGACAATCTTAGGATGACCATGGTTTATGAAGAAAGTGGGACTTTTTATGAAACTATTTTCACCAGCATTCAACCCCTCCAAAGACCTACCAAGCAGAATACTAGTTTGGGTCTGACTTCCCCTCCTACCTAGTGAGGACTAGCAGGAATTTGCTCTAGAAAAAATAGTAAAAGGCATAGGCGAACACATCATGAATTTTGAGATGACTGAACATCCAAGGATTCTCAATGCTTGTATTTTTGTCAACTTGGATTTTAAG
>VDFB02190863.1:0-10030 GCA_007258455.2 Sequoia sempervirens | reverse complement strand
CATTTTGCCCTGTGTGGTGGATGAACTTGCATCTTGAAATTTTTTATGCCTCTTCATCAATCTGGGCGCATTTTGCCTTGCCTGCAGGACGAGACTCCAGACTTAGACAAAATTTTATCATCCTCGCCAGCATCGTGCCCTGCTATTTATAGTAAGTTCTCCGTATTCGCGCCTCCCAAGCTCGGAATGGCCTGAAATTTTAAACACAGCTTCCTCCTGACTTTATCAACTTGTTGATATTGCCACCTTTAGTAACCCTGCTATTTATAGCCTGTTTCTGAGGGTGGCTTACTAAAAATAGTAAGCTCTTGATTCTGATAGCTCCCAAGCTCCGATTGACGTGAAATTTTGATGAGGCGCTCCTCACCATGTGACCTGTCGGCTGACACTGCTGCATGCACCTGATTTACTATTTTTAGCATGTTTCCAATTCGACTTACTATAAATAGTAAGTGTTCCGTTTGACCTGAAATTTCACCAGCAGACAGCCTAAAGAACGCTGATCGCGATGGTTTACATCGGTTTTCGAAGATTTTGACTTTTGATGCCTATTTTTAGGCCCCGAAGCTGGAAACCCTAACTTGTACTGCATGCGTATCAAAAGATCTCTGTTTGCTCTCATTTCTGCGGCACTGCGATCAGCTCGTGAATCTGGACTGCTGGGTGGCGGCTGCCGGGACACACCTGCTAAAAATAGCAAGTTCCTCACTGAAATCCTTGTTGCATGTCACAATAAACTCTCAATGTCGGGAATCACGCAATAGATTACAAAAGAAAAGCTTCGACATGCAAACCCTAAAATAGCCTTGGAAGAATTTGAATCGGCTTGATGGTCATCGACTTGCATGTTATATCGTTGCGAAGGTCTCGAAAAACCCAGAAGGAATATCCGGACATGCAAAGAAAAACTCTGCATCTGGACCCTGAAATTTGCCCTGGAAGCCGGACTGCTAAAAATAGTAAGTTGTCCAATTTTGCTCAAATTTGGCATGCAAGCAGTCCGATGTACTCTGAATGCTGTGTGATGATCGGAACCTCGAAAATGCTGACAAATTGTCCAGGATTGCAGACTTACTAAAAATAGTAAGTATCTCGGAATTCAATGAAAACTGGCTGGAAGCCTGTTGGATGTCTACTGACAACATTGCTAAGTTCAATTTTCAATTTACTGGTCATACTTGACCTTGACTTGACCAAAAATGATGAAACCCTAATTTTAGAATTGGCCAATATCTTCACGTTTAAGCTCAATGACGACACAACCCCCCCGAAAGACAGACACCAGAAAAGAGACAGAGCGAGAGAGCGAGGAAAAACCCAAGCCAAAAGACCGGAACGGAGCAAAAATAAGGGGGTCCCCATCTGAATGGGGCGATGTGTGAAAAGGTCACAACATCTGGCGACTCCAGGGGAAAGTGTTTAAAAAAAAAACACTTTAAGAATTGAACTCAGATTAGTCTTCCTCAAACCATCATACAGAAAAGACACTTACTCAAAAGGGGAGAAGAATCCGATATTGGATCAAAACACTTTCGTCTAAAACCTTGTGAGTGTGTGCATGCATTCCATCTCTGAACCATGTCGGCTTCCGGAATCGGTCATAGTAGGTTATATAAATATCTTCACTTCAAAAGCATCCTGGACATTGCCTCGCTGCCAGTCAGGCGTCCATAGCCCCGACGAGGTTATCGCTACAATTCTCACGAATATTGCTCCACTGCTTAGGCGGTCCATAGCGGTGGGCGGAGTTGCTTCGATATGTTCCCAAAACCAATGACTGCGTGTTTATATGCTGTTTCATTTTTCTCTTTTTTTTGGATATTTTAAGCACTTTCTTTTCATCATTTGATTTCTCCGTCAATTCCTCGATTGGCTGGCAGGCAATGAAACCTCCAATGGGTTTGAGAATTGCAGTGGCGCTGAAGCAAGATGTAAGATTTTCACCTACCAAAACCTTTCCCAAGAAACCAAAATGACTTAGAGTGGAGATAGGTAAGATCTTTAAGGTCTTTAGACTCGCGTGTTGAGACACAATAACGGATTAACCTCCCGAGACGAGTTCGATCACTAACTGGATGATAACAAGAGGAAAATAACCTTAATTCTTTTCAAAAATTTATGCAAATTCCAGTGGAAAGAAACCATGTTATGAAAGTTGAAACATCATCACCCCATCGCAACGGGAAAACCCTAAATCCTTGCCCATTCCAAACCAAAACCACCTGAGCGGACAACTCAAGGGACGGAAACGCCAAACCAAAAACCCAAAGGGCAACAAACCAAAACCAAAACGGAAGAAAAACAGAAAAGCGAACGGAAAGCAACGAACGGGAAAACAAACCCTAATCTAACTATTTTACAAAGCAGGCTCTCGGAGAGAACCTAAGACTGGAAATAATGCTTGAGGAACTGTCCGTTGACGGGCAACGGGACATCCTCCCCTGTCAATGTACGCAATCTAAATGCATTATCCCCAAGGATTTCAGAAATCTGATACGGGCCCAACCACAACTTGTCGAACTTATCGTGATCACCCTTTTTCTCGTTGGCCTTGTCCCAATATAAAACCAAGTCAGAAATCCTGAACGACTTGATCTTTGCCTGTTTATCAAACCATCTCTTCACCACTGCCTGGTGTTTCGTTAGATTCTCCAGAGCTTCATCTCTTTTCTCTTCTAGATGCATCAACTGGGACAATCTTGTCTGAACTCGATCTTCTCCCTCGAGGTATTCTTGAATGAATTGGAGAGTTGGGATCCTTAACTGCACTGGGAAAACTGGATCCTGTCCGTAAACCAAATGGTATGGAGACGTTCCCAAGGAACTCTTTGTTCTTATCCTGTCTGCCCAGAGAGCAAACCTCAACTGTGTGTGCCAATCTTTCGGATTTTTATCCAGTAACTTCTTAATGGCATTCAATAAATTCTTGTTTGTGGACTCTGCTAGTCCATTCCCTTGCGGATAGTAATTGGAAGAAAACCTCAATGTAATTCCGTACTCAAAAGCCCAGTTGGAAAACTTCAGCGATGAAAAAGCTGAACCGTTGTCGCTGACTAAGACATGGGGGCATCCGAATCTTGTCACTATATTTTCTTCAAGGAATCTGATGACTACATCTGAAGTGCACTGCTTCAAAGCCTGTGCTTCTGTCCATTTGGTGCAGTAGTCTGTTGCTGTCAAAATATATCTGTGCTGTCCTGATGACGGCGGATTGATCATACCAATAAAATCCAAACCCCATTTTGCGAATGGTCTCACTTCAATCACTGGCTGCAAAGGCATAGCGGGATGCCTTCCTCTATTAGCCGCTGTCTGGCATATGTGGCAAGCCTTCACATGTTCATATGTGTCTTTGAAGAGCGTGGGCCAATAATATCCAGCTCTCAGGATCTGATGAGCTGTGGCCAGACTTCCTCCGTGTCCGGTTCCAAATTTCTCATGGAAGTGTTCCATCAACTGTTTTGCTTCTTGTTTTCCTACACATCTCAAATAAATTCCTTCATAGTTCCTCCTATAGAGAACTGACCCCTGAAGCATAAATCTTTGGCTCCTCATTCTCAGTGCCCTCCGCTGGACCGGATTCAAATGACGAGGGCATCTGTGGTTGAGCAAGTAATATACTGTGTCATCGTACCATTCTCCGGGAGACACCTCCTCTAACACATAAGCTTGTTGAACTAATTCTGGGCCAACCATTGCAATAGTCTGAGCCAAAGCCTGTCCTCTGACTAACTTCATAGGCTGTATTTCAATATCATACTCTTGCAAAGTGGCGACCCACTTTCTTTCACCTACCCATTCTCGTATTAAAATATGTAATCTTCACCGTATGCCCGAAATAATCGCTGCGGATCTTGGTTCCTCAAGATGTAATGTCTAAACTTTATCGCCCTCTCACCAGCATACCGCTTGTTTTCAATGTCTTGCATCTTAACTCGCTTCTCTAACGGTGAGCTCATAAAAGCAATTGATGCTCATCCTTTCTCTTCACTCTTTCGAAGTTGCATCAGCGGGCGATGTGTGCTCCTCGGAGGCAAATCTAATACAAATAAAAGGTTTTGTGTAGTCTGATCACTCAAAGACTGAGCTGGCCCACTATAGCTTTTGCTTTGATTCAAAGTTTTTCGACCAGGGAGTCCATTCAACTTTGTAATCTTCAACATTGTATCTGGCCTCAATTATCTCGCAAACCAGCGATAAACTTTCTCAATAAAATTGATCTCCTTCCCAAGAATGACCTTAACTCTTTTGATCTCGCAAACCACAATTCTTTTGAGATGGTTCTTAACACGCTCTCGTGGTCAATTGATATAATCTTTTCTCAATAACGCGGACTCCAATAGCTTTACCTTCTATGATCGCCTTAAATATGCATTTCGCATTGAGGGAAACACCCAAATCTCTCGTGGATTCTCTCAATATCTTTCTTAGATCTTCAACGTGATCTCCTCTTTTTTTTTAGAACACCGTCAGGTCATCCATATAAATAATAATGCACTTTCCAACAAGGTCTCGAAAAGCGATGTCCATTGCTCGCTGGAAAGTGGCCCCTGCATTGATTAAGTCGAAAGGCATTCTCCTGTACGCAAATGTTCCCCATTTCGTGGTGAACGCAGTCTTCAATCTGTCTTCATGTTCAACCATCACTTGGTTGTAGCCCGAGTATCCGTCCAAAAAGGACATCATTTGTGAACCATTCACTATTTGCAACACTTCATCTAATGAAGGCAAGGGATAGTTGTCTTTCTCAGAGGCCCTATTCAAATTGCGGAAATCTACGCATAATCTTATCTCTCCATTCTTCTTTCTTACTGGAACTAGATTGGCGACCCACGTGGAGTGCCTCACTGGAAAAATAATTCTGGCTGAAAGGAGCTTCCTGACTTCCTGATAAATCAATGGTTCTAGCAATGGATTCACTGGCCTCTGCCTCTGCCTAAATGGCCTGCTGCCTGGCTTTAGTGGTATTGTATGTGTAATCAGTGATGTATCATATGTCTTTAAATCTTCATATCCCCAGGCTATCACCTCTGGAAACTCTTTCATAACCTTTAAGATACCTTCCTTTTCTTCGGGTGTGCAAACCTTTCCAATGAACACATTTTTCACTTGTTCACTTGTTCCTAGATTGACAGGTTCACAATCATTTCCTTGCGTGCTTTGATTTCTGCTTAATCTGTCAGCATCAAATAGCCTTTCTAACTCGACCATTCCTTTTGGGATTACATTAGTCTTCAAATTCAATATCCCTTCTGTATCATATTCAGCCTCTTCAGTATCTTCCTCATCTATGATTTGTGCTTCGAAGACGCCTGAGTTTGTGAGAAAATCCAGAATCTGCTTGTCGTCTTCGAACACTTGAAAATTCTTTATGTTATCAGGGATTGCCGGGGTTGAAACCAACTCTACTGTGAACTTCTTTAATCCCTCCATTGCCAGTGGTTCCAAAGAACTGGCAGCTTGTGCCAAAGAGTTTGCAACGGTATTTTTAGATCTGTATACTTGCTTTATGTTGAATGCATCAAAACTTTCTATCAGGTCCCAGACTCTGTTCCGATAGCGGCTCAATCTCTTGTCATGGCAGGCGAACTGCTTCCTTACTTGTCGGACCACAATGTCAGAATCTCCAATAGCGTGTACAATCTTGGCCCCCTTCTGAATTGCAAGGAGTAATCCGTGGATCAAGGACTCATATTCAGCAACGTTATTGGTGCATGAAAACTGGAGCCTATAGGAACCCAAATAAGCTTCTCCTGTTGGGCTAACCAATTCAAATCCCGCTCCGTTTCCCTTCTTCGACTTTGATCCATCAAACCTTAAAGTCCATATTTGATCATTTGTAGGGGCGCTGGGAGACTGAACACGTGTCTCTTCTTGATTGCAGACCTCTGGAGTCTTTTCTTTATCTTTTGACTGAGTCGTATCATTTTTTACAATTTCTCCTATCGCAACACTATTCTCTTCATTCATCTTTTGATGACCTATTAAAATCTCCTTTTCTTCTTGATGTTCTTCTTGTACTGGAGTACGGGGAACAAGCCTTGCAACTTGTTCTAGTGCCACCTTGCACAGGGCACAAGCGATTTCTGAATGAAAAGCTTCATGTATTCTGCACCAGTTGGGAAGCAGCAAATTCTTAATTGAAGCATCTTTCCCTAACTCTGTTTCTTGTCTTACACTGTTCAGGACAAAGTCCCTGAAATTCTCAAATGTTCCTCCACCTTCACTATCGCTTGAGTCACTTTCAATCAACACCTCGGTGGAGCTCGTGGTATCTTCTAAACATCTTCCCTCACTTGAACTTTGTAGCATTAATACTTCTTGCTTAACAGGCCTATATGAGCCTAAATCAGTTTGTACGAACATGATCTCATTATCTTCTCCATATTCCGTGATCATCAGCTTCAATCTCGGTGTACTATCAACCTTGATTTGATTTGGGACTCCCTTCCATGGAAGCCACATGTGGGAGAAGTCTGTTGCAATGTATCCATTCAATTTTCTTGCCCAGTCCCGGCTCAGTAACATGCCGTACCCATCCGGTATGTCAACCACTGATATGTCTATACAGCTCTGGATTCGGGGATCAGCTGACAACTGCATATGAATATTATTTAACTCCCCGACCACTGGTACTTCAGTTTTGTCTAGTTGAGTCACCTTATTTGTGGTATGCAACGGGACTATGCCTAACCTTTGACACACCTTCAATGGCATGACGTTGCTAGAAGCACCGGAATCAATCAGACAATTGTGTAATAACTTCCCAAAGATTCTAACTGATACCAAGAACGGGGCTGGCTCATCTTTCCCCTGATAGAACACAACCGGTTTCTTCTTTTCCTCGGGTACAACGCTCTTTCTTTCATTCTTTTCGTCCCATGGTGAAACTTGATTATCACGAGTGACCTTCTGTGTCTGTTCTTGCCTTTGCTCTGTGGGCAAACTGAATCTGACTCTTCTCTTATCTTCGGCCTTTGGCTTTTCAGGTTCACTTGAAGATCCTTGTACTATGCCCACAAAACCTTGCGACTGCTGTGGAGCTTCCCAAGCGTTAAACGGCACATACGACACTTCTTCTACCATGTTTGTACTCTGTACGGGACGGGACTGTGTGTTGACTGGAGGATTCCTTGATGAACTGGGTGCTTCTTGAGGTGTACTCTTTGCAACTGGTGTCTCATATAGACTTCCCAAAATTGTATCTCTAACCTCAGAGATTTTCATCAACTCATACAAGGGAAGACTAACCTTTATCTTCTTCACTTCCTCTAGCACGTAGGAACTTAATCTTTTCATGTCATCTCTTGGAAGATTGTCCTTTTGAGGACGTTGCATCACATGAATGGGTTGTTGCTGGACAGTCTGTTGTCCATTTTTGTTCATCACATTCTGCTGTCTATACTCCGGAGAATCCCTAGGCAAATTCGGATTATTGCTCGCCACTGGGCGCGCTGTAAAACCGTTCGTAATAGAGTGGACGCCGCTGGGCTCTTCGTGATAAGTCCTCCGTACACCTTTGGTAGCCGTCTTCCTCCTAAGTCCGAATGCTTAAAATCTCTACTTCTACCAAACAATCGCGCTGAGGAGGTGGGAAACAGTTACCCCCTCGGGCCATATGGCTCTTCCAATAAGCACTTAGAACTTCAATACGCTTTGAGCCTCCTCAATAAACTCTTTCTGAGCTTCCTCATAAACTTGAGTATCCGCGATTCCACTTTGAATCAAGTGAATAAGCCGGTGGAAACTATAATTAGCTTCCTATGCCAAGGAAGTTCCGTGTCTCTACACAAGATTGGATACTTCTATATAATTAGTGCCCCGGTCATATCTTGCACTGCTAATCTCATATGTATCCAGAGGTTGAGGATTTTCATGACTTCAAGTGGCTTTCACTCTCCTGAAGATACTCAAATGCCACTTGGAAACCCAAGTGGGCGGACTGTAATTCCCGGCGTTGACTTGTGTTATGAAGCCGACACCATCCTGACATAGCAGCTTCTGCCAGAAATACTCTGTCCGTGGGACGATTTTCTGGAGGCGGCGGGTTATCCAGCGGTGATGGAACTCCTCCATTGTTAGGTCCAGTATTCCAGGACCTCTTCTGATATCCTTGATTATTGTTTCGATACCCATGGCTGTTGTCGTGTCCATGTCCTTGATGGGCATCCGGATGGTGTTGAGGATTATTGTGATATCCTCGATTGGCACCTGGATGTGCCTGATAATTCTTTATCATTGATTGCATTTGATTGTTTTGATTTCTGAGGTGAGTTACCTCAGATGACAGCCTTTTCATTTGCTCTACTAATTCTTTCATTTCGTCTTTCTCCTCTTGTGTCCTTGTTGCAGGTACCGTGTTCTGGAGATAGACAGGCTGTGTAGCTGGAGTCTGGGGTAAGGGTACCCCAGGATGGAGAACTAATTGATCAGATGGCGGCGTAACATGATATGCAGGTTGCGGAACTGGATTCAATGATGGAACTTGTTGATTCCATGCTGGAGCAAGAGTCTGCATTTGATTATTTGTGGTGACCAAGCCAGTGTACAAAGAGGGTCCAGTTATGTTTTGGCCCATATTCTGACTTACTTCAACAGCCTTAGCATATGCTTGATTCATGTCTGCTGGAATGGGATGAGCTTGCCTCACGAACATAGCAGTCAACGGATCTAAGGCTGCATAGTAATTTTCCCTTGCATCGGGAACCATGTACGGAGTACGTAACCTTGTGAGAGCCTTTTGGAATCTGTTATTGAAGGCATGAATAGGTTCTTTGTCTTGTCTTCTCACCTCCGTGAACTGACGGAAAAGCTCCACTGGGGTGATAGGAATACTAAACTTCCCAATGAAAGCCTCCTTCATCTGCTCCCATGTTCTGATGGACCCAACTGGCAAATGTATAAACCAAAAGTGTGCTTCTTCTCCCAAGGAATACGGGAACAGTCTGCAAGCCACATCTGCGTAGGCAATTTGTCGGTTTCGCAAATGATCTTCAAACATCTTAATGTGATCCTCTGCAGAACGATTCGGATCATGGACTTGGTACTTGGTGCAGAAATGCTCCGGATTCTTTGGCATGTCATGATAATCGGCAAACTCAAGAGGAGATGGATTGGTGACTAGCCAAGTAGCACCGTTAGGAGCAGGTTGGACTCCTGGTTGAGCCATTGCTTGATTTGGATACCTCCTTTGATATACGATAACTGGGGTTGCGGTAACTTGAACTGGTGGTTGTTGCTGAACAAACACTGGTGTAGTAACTTGAACGGTTTTAGGTTGAGCAAACCTTGAAACACTTGGTGGAGTTCGGAATAAACTTGTAATCTTTTCTCCGCTTTCTTCACTAGACTGAGCTTCTTCGTTTGACAACACTTCTTCACTTGACTCGACTTCTTCGCTTGGACGGACTTCTTTTTTCTTCCTTGCTCGCGTAGGCAATTCTAATTCCACAAAGTCTTTGGATGAGCTTGGCGTGGACCTCAGAATTCTTTTCAACTTATCAGGTGAGAATGAGCTAATGCGATCCAGGATGTAGTTGATCACTGTCGGCGAGGAAGAGGAGCGAGTGGTAGTCTCTGATCGAGCAAATTTCTCTCAATTGCAACTTGGATTTCAATGGCCTTTTCTTCTTCTTCCTCCAGCACGAAGCAAGTTCTCATGTACTGGGCGTAGCTCTCCTTTGTTTTCCAAGCAAGATTGTTCAACCCTGAAAGAATGTCCTCCTGGTCGTCGTTGAATCCCAAGTTAGGCTGCAACACTGGGAATATTTCTCTATGCGGTAGCACCATCTTTACTCATGATAATTTCTTTCTCCAATGAAGTTCTTTTCAATGAAATCCCCTCTTATTGAAAATGACTGCTTCACTACGAAGAATCCTTGAGGGGCCCTCCTTCTAGCGCCAGTTCTGTTGATGTGCTAGGAGGAGAGGCAAGCATAAAATGAATGATAACCGAAGCAACGTGTTCTTTCCTCGTTCAGCCCTCCTTCTAGCGCCAGTTCTGTTGACGTGCTAGGAGGAGAGGCAAGCA
>VDFB02190862.1:0-13775 GCA_007258455.2 Sequoia sempervirens | reverse complement strand
GAGAATGGATGCTTGAGAATGGTTAGGGTTGAAAAAATGGCTAAGTGTTAGTCATTTGGCTAAGGGAGATGGAATGGACAGTGGAGATTGAAAGGGGAGCAAGATCAAGGGTTGAGATCAAAGAGTTGACTAAAAGAATTAAAAATTCCTTTTTAATGTGCATGGGAATGATAAAAGGAATTTAATATTCCTTGGGAAAGAGAAAATGAATTTAATATTCCTTGGGAGATGAGAGAGGAATTAAAAATTCCTCAAAAAGGACCTTGGGAAAACAAAAAGGAATTGAAAATTCCTTGGGGGATGGGGAGAGTTGGCTAAAGAGTTGATTAGACTAGTGGATCAATAATTAGAAGAAAGTTAGGTGGCTAATGAGGATTAAGAGCCAACGTGCAAAAGTTGGAGGATGTGACACATCCTAATCATGGATTAGGAATGTGCACATCCCTAATGATGGGATTATGAGGTGGATTAGGATTAAGAAAAAGTGACGGAGGATGTGACATGCGAGGATTGTGGAATAGGGGAATAAAGGATAAGGTATCTAATTATTTAACTAAATACCTTGGGGATTTAGAGGAATTTAGGGGTATTAATTAAATAATAGCAATATTACTTAATTAATGTAGATAAGAGGATATTTAGATGAAAAAGGATAATTTTGACCAAACTCAATTTTCCAAATTTAGGTGTCTACACTATGAAAGGATAATCAACATGCAAATGTAATGACAACTGCTTATTCGCTTGTCTCTCTCGACAATCCTTCCACGGATTTCACATTTATTGTTCACATTCTCACAAAACTGTTAATAGATAAAATTTTGAAAGAAGCATTGGTTGTCAATATTGAAGTTTCTAGTTAATGATACGCATCGATATTTAATTATTTAAAAGAAGGTACCTTTCTTGAACCAACTACTAAAAAAATTAGAACTTGTATTTGGAAACTTGCAACTAGATATATAATCCTAGCAAATGTCTTATATAGATGATCCTTCAATGGTCTTTTACTTATATGCCTTAAACAATATGAAATTCGTCTAGCCCTTGAGGAAGCTCATGTGGGTGCTTGTCGGGGGAATTTTGGGGGAAGATCGCTAGTTCAAAAATTAATTTGCATAGGATACTATTGGTGAAATTTAGGAAAATATTGTTTTAATCATGTTAAAAATGTCATAAATGTCAAGAGAATAATAATTTGATTCACACTCCTTCCGAACTTCGTGCCCAAGTTCCTATTTGGCCATTTTTGGCATGGATTTTGGATCTCATTGGAAAGATTTCCCCTCCTTCCTTTGGACACACACTTATAATTATGGCCACAAATTATTTCACGAAATGGGTAGAGGAAATCCCTCTTCATTCCATGACTACTAACATAATCTTTATTTTCATCCTAGAAAACATTATTGTTCAATTTGGTCTTCATTCTATATTAGTTTTAGATAACAACACACCATTCAAAAACAAAAAAGTGAAGAAATTTTTGGAACCATTTCACATTCAACATCACTTTTCAACACCTTATTACCCATAATCCAATGGTCAAAAATTGGAAGCAACAAACAAAACACTTGAGAGAATTTTGCAAAAAATGGTAAATAAACATAACAAGGATTAACACACCTAGCTATCTTATGCATTGTGGGCTTATTGCATGAGTATTGGATCATCCACAAGAAATACATCCTATAATCTTGTTTATGGTGCTAATGTAATAATTCCTTTAGAGTTGGAAATTCCCTCTTTAAGAATCTCTTTCAAGGGCATTATATATTGACGATCACACATATAAAGCAAAATGGTTATAACAACTTGAAATGCTCAATGAACAACGTATAAATTCTCTCAAACGTCTCCAATCTTATTCCAAAAGAATGCAATCTAGTTACAATGATAATTTTATTCCTCATTCATTTAACAAAGGGGGTTTCTAGTATTATATGAAAATCAACGCAATGCTAATGCCACTCTAGAAGAAAAAAAGTTTAGCCCGAATTGGTTAGGCCATTATATCATTGAAGAAAGTTATGGGTTTGGAGCATATACACTAAACTAAATGGATGGTACACCTCTCAAAGAACCTATCAATGCTACACATCTACACAAGTATTACACTAAACAATATTTTGAATAGTATGTATGCTAAATCATGTTGTTAGATTAGGTAGATGGTTTTCTATTTCATCTCACATTGCTTCGTTCTTGACAAATATTTTGGTGTCTTGAATTATGTAAGAGTAATTTTTCATTTGCTTGAATTATTACTTTATTTTATATTCTATTTAATCATATGTGTCTGGTATTATATTAGATTGCATGCTTTTAATTTCTAAATTAAATCATTAGGGCATCTAGTTTAATATGTCACACTTAATAAAATGTTGTATCTAAGTAAACCATAATGTTTAATTAGGTCACATAAATTAGATCATGGAGACATTTATTAAATAATCTTAACAATATTGTTTAATAGATATCATTGACATCTAATCAAAATAAGAACTCATACAAATAAAACATGCTCATATATATTGAAGATCATAAAGTTTATATACATGATCACCACAGTAACAAAATTTGGTGTGATATGACATAGTATGTATCTAGTGAGGCCTATGGCTACTAGACTCCTTGGGGTCTAGTGTTTGTGCTTGTCAAGAGAAAATGGAGCGGGAGCAGCTCATAGAGTTCATCTGATCTCAAAGGCCTCATACCTCACATCTAGCCATCCCCTCATGTACGAGTGCTATAACGTGCTCCTGCTCTATCTAATCCTTTTTTTTTGCACTCTAGTGAGCTCCTCTTGCAACATGTTGAGTTTTACCATATGAAAGCTTGTGACTCTCTCTCAGAAGGAACCTAGGTGGCTCAAAGTTCCTCATATGCAGTCTTGAGCTTCTTGTAGGAAGTCCTAAGCTCATCATGTGTGGCTCTAGACTACTCCTACCTAGCTCTAACCTCCGAAATCTCAGCTCTAAACAAATCAATGGTTCTCATAGCATCATCATAGGTTGTCCTCCACCTGGATAAGGGCTCAAATAGGTCAGCATGGCACCCCTTGCTAGGTGGTGGCCTATGCTCCACTCATGTCACCTACTATGGGGACATAAGAGGTACCATATCCAAGGTGACTCGACTAAAGAAGTCTAGCCACTCTCATGTACCAATTGCAAGAAATAAAGCATAAGATAAGTCAAAACAATATATAACAAGTAATGCATAATTAAAATATAAAAGATAAACAAAATATCATCACTTGGATCACCAAACTGCCAATTAGGATCTCAATAAGAGACAATAGTTATTGAGACTCCTCTCATGGGTAGGAAGGGTGGTTGGTGCAGCATTTCTGCACTCTCCACACTCATGGGACGAGGTGCCTATTTTAGTCACTGTATGAGCTTAGGTGACATAAGGATGAGATGTTAGTCTCTACTCAGGGGCATCTACAACCTCTACTGGCTCATCAAGCTCCTCTCCTATTAGTTTTTTATCCTTCTCCTCTATATCCTCTACTGTAATATCATCATCACTAATATCTCCATCAACATTCCCATCCTCTCTCTCATCTCCTTGAAATGGTAGTGGTCCATCATCACCTACGAGATGATCATCAGGGAAGATGTGTGGAGGCTATTCTCTCACCCACCATCACTCATATGCTATAGAGGTGCCTACATCATCTAATTTTGATGATAGGGGTGCATCCTGGTCCTCATCATCTAAATCACTAGAAATGGCATCATCAATGGTAGGATGATGGATGTATCCTAGCCTCATACTACTACATGTGGCTCTCAATAATATAGGCCATGGCCTACCTATGCTATCTAAATCTTTCTGAATTGACATATGACCAGATCATAATAGAATGGAATCACAATATAGTCATGTCATCCAACAAACAATTTATCATGTTGCATGTTGGTTAGCTATCATGTATAATATGACCACTATGGTAGAGTCTTGTATGGTATACATACTATGTCATCCTCTTCAAGATAATCAAACCTAACTCATGGGTATGTGTAGGATCATGGAGGTCCAAAGTAGGCCCCTAAGTAGCAATGAAAATTCAAAAAAAAAAGAGGTAGGAAACTTGACATAAAAATTTGAATAGGTTATTAACATAATTTGGAAACTATGTAAGAACAAAATTTGTAGAAAATTGAATGTAGTTTCGAAGCTATAGTCCTTTTTTGAAAAAAGGTAAATCTGTTTTGTGAAAATTTGAAATTTCAATCCAATGGTACTAAATTTTCAAGAAAAAGATAAGAAGCAAGTGTATGTCTAACCACCCTAAGTACAAGAAAAAAAAAATTAATTTTTCTAAAACTTTCAATATATGTAGAGGACACATGCCCAGATGTGTCAATTTTTTTTGTAATTTTTTTGCATGTAAATAATTAGTTATGATTTTTTATTAGAACATTTTAGAATTATTAAAATGTGTTTGTCTAACCACCATAACTTGGTCAAAAATTTATGAAATTCATTTTTTTATCCTATAGTATGTGAAGCATAGAATGTGATGCATCTTTTAGGTTCAAAAAATGTCAAGTAGTCTAAAAGTTATAGAAGTTTATTAATCAGCCTATCAATCAGGACTTTAGGCATAATGCATGTAGAAAATCAATAATAATAATTTATTAAATTCAAAATAAGGCATATCTTATATTGGTGGAAAGCGACATGGGCACCTAACTTTTGGCCAATCATCTTGGTCAATCAAGATACCTTCTTTGACTCTCGGTGGCCCCGACGGCTCCAAATACGATCATGCAACAACATGCAAAGATTGTGACACAAAAATACAATTACATGCAAAGAATATAATTGATCATACAAGAAAATGCACCCAAAATGGTCCCCACCAAGAATTTAGATGCTCAAGAGGGGTAATTTCCCAATTTTACCTTAGAAAATACATATAAATGTATAATTCCCACCAAAATTAGAATTTCAATTTCATCCCAAGGAAAATTAACAAGTTGCAAACCAAAATATTTATTCACCTAGCCTCTAAGCCATTATTGAAAATAAATCAAAATAAAATAGCATTATTTTTGGTGATGCAAGATTGCTAGTACCCCTAGATGCTCCTGCATCACTATGACCAACAATATTCAAATGAGAATAATCTCTTAGGCACACCCTCCCACTCACATATTATTCATATTTTATAAATCAATCTCAATGTGAGGTCATGTGGAAAGAGACACAAAAGTATATCAACCATGCACCTTCTAATGTATGAGTAGCAAAGGACAAAAGCATGACCTTCATCTTCTAAGGATCTCTCAAACTCATCATTAGAATATACCCTTTTTTATTCTCCTCCTCTTTACAATGTCTTCTTAAACATGTCCAATTTTGTTCCAATTTTAATATTTCACGTTGAACTCACTAGGAGATTTTCACCGTCCATGAGATTTATATCTGGACTTATATTGTTTCTTGTATTTTTTCTTTCCCTTTTCTTTAGATATTCCAAAAGCTACTAGGGGCTCTTTAATTGGATTAGAACTCTTCCTTCTCTTTTCTTTTGAAAGAAAAAATGCAACTACTTCATTAATCTTGATTTTGGTGGTAGTGCTCCCAATGGCCATAACAAGGTGGTCCCATGAATTTGGAAAATAACATAACAAAATCATACATCAATTATCCTCTTCCTTTTTTACTCCCATAAATTTCAACTCGATAACTATTATATTCAAGGAAAAATTAAATGTTCAACCACAGATCTACCATCCTCCATCTTGAGGTTATAAAACTTATTTCTTAGGAAAATCTTATTCACTATGAATTTATCATGGTAAATTTCTCCAAGATTCTTCTAAAGATTCATTGTAATAGTCTCTTCATGCACATTTAGCAAGAATATACTAACCAAACTAAGTCAAATAGGATCCTTTTCTTTTCTATCCATATCATCTCATTCTTCTTGTGATGTAGGCTTATATCCAAATGCTATGGTAGAGGGTAGGGAATTTTTTTCCCTGAGGCTAGGCTAGTAGAAAAAATATGTTGAATTTTATGTCATTTTTATCTCTTTAGCCTATTTCATCCAATGGTGGTGTATGTTTTGTCCTAGGGGTTCATCATAAAACTTTCCCCATAAAACCCTCATGGTGAACACCTAGAAAAAACCCTCTTTGCAACTTATTTTCAAACCCCAATTTTATAAATAATAAACATAAATATATAAACTGTAAAAACCCCAAATTTGCATATTTCAACATGAATATCGTATCCCCTATCTTGGAATATCTAAAACTTCTTCACCATTGTCATGGATTCAACTATGCATCAAATCTCCTCATACAAGGGTTAAACCAAAATATAGATCTCTAACTTACCTCAATCACAAAAATTGATATGATATGACTTGTTAGAAAAATAATACAAGCTAATTAAACTATTTCCTACATAACCCCATCAAATAAAAGTATGCATACAAGCTTACAATATAAGAACCATAATGCAAAGATAAAATACATACTAGAAGATAACACAAGTTATTCTATAGTTGGAGCTTTGATAGTGGTTTGGATAGTTCTCTTTATATTTAGTATATTTTTCATGTTCTTGGGAGCTTCATGAGAGTGTTATGTTGTATTTAGAGCTTAAAAATGATTGATCAATTGAAGGTGCTCATAGATACTTGGAGACTTGGATGAGGCATTTTTGAGATATTTACTCTTTGGAGGTTTCAAAAAGAATCCCAAGGAGCCTTCACTTGGATATGGACATGAGTTCATGATGGACATATACAAGAGATTATTCTTGGAGAGAGTCCTTGTGGCTTGGTGTATCTAGAGGATCAATCTCATTCCAAAGCTACAACAAGATTGCTCCTTACAGTTTCACCATAAGGAAAAAGACATGCAAGAGCCAAGAGAACGTTGTGTTGAGATGAAAGCTTGAAAACTTCAAGAGTTGCAGAGCTAGAAGAAAAAATCTGTGTTTATCAATCAAAATGTGAAAATTCTAGGCTTTTTCCTCCTACCAAGGAAAGACTTTCCTTATTTCAAAAAAGTACAGCTCGGGTGTGTGTGTTGATTGTAACTGGCAACAGGAACATTGCATTGCCAAATTCTTGGGAATGTAACATTCCAATGGTCGTTTGTATCATGGATTTTTGTGGGATGCCATTGCATCACACAATGTCTTCATACAACATTGTCATCTAGGAAAATTAGACTCAAAAAACCATAGATAGAATAATTTTGCTAACATAACCATAATTTGATATCATCATATTAGAACTAAGACATTTAATTTATCAAGCTAAAAGAAAATTGTCATATAATATGAAATTACAAAAAAATATTCATTTTTCGACACAACTAGATAATAACTCATAATAATATAAATTCAAATATACTAAACTCAAAAATTATATTTTATAAAAGAAAATAAAACAAATTACAATCTATAAGTTTAGATATAACAAGACTCAATTCATAGATACAATGTTTTCCCACCATGTTACATGCATGGAAGAGAAATTGTCCTTTTTGCCTTCTAAACTCTTGACCAACTCCTTACACACGATAGACCCTTACATCCATTAGACATTTCTATCCATAGTATAAAATTTGAATATATTATTCATGGACGCTTCTAGATATTTAACAAATCTAAGCCTAGTCCACGTGGACAATTTTTGATTTGGTATAACGAATCTAAGTGGAAAGAGGCTTGGATCGATTACAAGATTTAATGAAACACTGCCACTATACTCATTAAATTTTGTAGTCACTTGTGCCCAAAATATTCCAGGTTGGTTGGTGGGAGTGATTCGTGGTCCAGACGTTAAGCAGCGTGCTATTTGGGCTAAATTACAAGTCAAGTTGACCAGATCCATCAGCCAAAATAGGTAACATGTGTGGGTTTTAAATTAGCCACCGAGGCCTTTTTGTTTGGTAACAGCCACGTGCCAAAAGTGGTGGGAAATCTCAAGTGCAAACAGCACATACTACATTGACTTAAGATTGGGGATAGAGATCCCAAGGAAATTTTCCAAGCTCTCAAGATTAAAAAAAATGGGTAAATTATGAAACAGTTTTCACAGCTCAGAAGAATTCTCTTGAATGTGACCGGGCCTTATTGGATTATTTCCAAATTGTTCCGTGTTGGCTTTCTTCCACTCAAAAAGCCTTTTGTGGTCAATTTCTCTCCATTGTTGACCTCAATGAGGTTGTTCATGACTGGGCCAGTATCACACTAAGCCTGACTTTTTAATTGAGTCAAAAAATATATATTTTGGATTTGTTTCCGGATTCGGCCGTCATCGCATTCGCTTCCTCACGAATTAGCTCACTTTGGAGCGCTGTCACCGGCTCTTCACTATTCATCTGGCAGAGTTTGTTATTAGTTCCTGCCGACAGGATACTTATGCATTCATTCAATTCAATTTTTTTGTCTTGACATTGACAATGTCACCAATGAAAAACTGGAATTTAAATGTTGATCACTGAATCTATATAGTCTATATTAAATTGGTAGGTTTTCAATAAATACAATATGCTTTTATCTTTTTTCCTACTAGTTGGTGTTGTGAACAGTCAGTGATAAAAATAGACTTTTAATTTTACAAAAAATTTAAAGCTTATTATTAATTACATGAACCAAACCCAACAACTATCAATTTCAATAATATATGAACATATATGTACTCTTTCATTGAATTTATTTTTCATCCATTGTTAATTTAACTAAACCTTTCATACCAAAAATTCATTACATGAACCAAACCCAACAACCAAACCCAGGTGCCGAACCAAGCTGCGTCTCTTGTGCTTGGGTATTTTTTCTCCAACATTTTTCAACGCGGCTCCCTTATTCACATTTTATGGATGATGGCGTGGTTAAATTAGAAGGTTTATCGGTTGGTAAAAGCACTGGATTATAAATTATCTATAGATTTGTTTTAGATGTTAAAAGATTAATTTTTCATTTTAAAATAAATTATTTATATAAAAATATCTAAGATAATTAAATAATACAATAAATTATATAAATTAAATTTAAGTTAATCTATTGGATTAAAATAATTGATAAATATTTATATTATAATTTTATTTATAGATATTAATAATAAATCAATTATTATATATTATTTATTAATATATATAAATATAATAAATATATATAAAATAAGAAAATGATAATATTTTATATATTATATATTATTTATATAATATTATTGTATATTATTATATATTTATATATAACATATTATTTATTCTAATATATTATTCATATTATATTAAAGTAGTTAGTACAATAATATGATTTATTAGTCTCAACCATCATACATAATATGTTGTTTTGTATTTAATTAATTACATTTATTTAATTAGCATATATTTGGTGAACCTTTCTACCATACACAAACTATTTTTTTTTAGGATTTCTTACTCATATCATAGTTTTGTTAATTAGTTATTAATAAGTTGGTTTTGAACCAACTAAAAACTTTAAAAAATATCCTTTTTAAATAAAATTTAATATTTTTAAATTGATGGTAAACAATTATTTTGACATTTTTTTTTAATCAATTTTACTCCATTTTTACTATTATTTTGATATATATTTTTTATTATTATGTAAGAATATGATGGTTTAATGCAAATATATTTATAAGAGAATAAATGAAACAATACACATGAATTAAAATGTGGAAAACACTATGATAAAAAAATCCACAAAGTGTAATTCAATATAAAAAATTACCCTCTCCTTCTTTCCACAAATGCCTCACAACTTACCAAGTGTAATATAATGTTGAAAATATTAAAGAAATTTAACAATTTTTCATTAATTTGGATTTTTTATTAATAAAAAAAGTAAGAGCTAAAATTAATATAATAATACAAATTTTGAAAAATAAAAAATAATTTTACAACAAGAAATTAATAAATTTTATAAATACCAATCTTTACATTACAATAATACACTACCTTATAAACTTAATAGATAATCAAATAGACTCTACCATTTTGCCAATATTAATCTTCACAATATAATATAAATTTGACATTAAAATTTTTAACAAATACAAAAAAATATAAGAGGAAGAATGTTATAAGAATATTGTTAATTCATATTAAAATAATGAGATTATAATATAGAGATATTAAGTTTAAAAACCCTAAAATGTCTTATATATGTATAGTTAGACATAAAATAATAGACTAAAAAACAAAAATAAAAATGAGGGATGAATAGAGATAAGAGAAAAATAAATATGAAACAATTGTCATTTGCAAAATAAAAAAGTGTTGTAAATTAGTGAAATATATAGAATAAAAAATGATTAAACATGGAATTGTTTTTATGTGAAAATATAAAACAGTATATTACATTAATAAAAATATCATTTAATTAAAAAAATAGATGTGTAAAAATAATGATAAAATTCATATATTTATATTATTTCTTATTCAATTTTTTGTTTATTTTTAGAGATTGTTTTTGGTAGTCATTCTTTTGTTTCTATATATTTATTTATGGAACATAACAAGATTTTACTACAAAGGCATTCACATTTAAACACAAAGTTAATTGTTGACATTTAAACACAAAGCTAATTGACTTTATTTTATTGCATTCTTTTTTATATTTTAACATTTATTATTTCAAAACACACATATCTACTACAATTAGCTATTGATTTAATCTAATTTAATGTGTACTTATTTATATGTATTTATTGGATTAATCTAGATTAAACTTAAAGGGAATTTTTTTTCATAACTTTGATTTATCATCTATTTTATTTTTTAAAATTCATATGATGATGAGCATATAGATAAATTCATGAAATTATTAATTGTATTTTTGATGTTATAAAAATATCTTAAAATTTACTTTTTCTACAAATCTATGAGTTGAAATACTTGAGATTTTATTAGAGAAGTCATTGATAAGCACACTTAATAATATTTGGCACACTTAATAATATTTGGTATGGTATAATTATTTTACTAGTATGATTGTTTTATTTTGAAGAAATATTTTTATTGAGAGCTATTATTTCAAACTATGATTTGAGTTGCCCTAAGTTAATATTCCATAAATAATTTATCAATTAACCAATAAATACAATAATATGATTTATTAGTCTCAACTATTATGTTGATTTGTATTTAATTAATTACATTTATTTAATTAGCTTATATTTGGTGAACCTCTCTAACCTCACACAATCTAATTTATTTTTAAGATTTCTTATTCATATTAGGGTTTTCCATATCAACATATTGTACTTTTAGATGAAAAACTCTTTAAAAAATCATTTTGTTTCATAACTATTACATTGTTACTAAATCTTTTACAATGATTTTAAACTTTATTTTATATTTTTTCACCCACCTTTTGAGAATCATATTAAGGTTTAATTTTAGATCTAATAATATACCACTAACATTTTTACATTTATAATTTAAATCTAAAATATAATATAATATATAGATAAATAATATATAATAATTGTTTTATTATAATCTTTATGAACAAATTTTATATAAAAAAACATTTCAAATATATATCAATTGTTTTAATGCAATAGATTTACTTAAATTTGTTTTATTAATTTATTACGTTATTTAATCATCTTAAACATTTTTATATAAATTACAAAAAAAATTAAAAAAAAAAACTTAGCATAAATCTAGTACAATAATTTTGAGCTCCCTTTCATAAAACATCAGAGTAGGGGAGAGTGAACGGTACAATGTTTGATGCATTTGATGCAGGCACGAGAGCAGTGAATGGTACAAGTCCAGTGCTGACAGTGCCCAGCCTGACAGTAACGTGCTGAAACTGAAAACGAAAACAGAATTTTTTTGTTTGACTCACCCAAAAAGTCAGAGCTTAGTGTGTGATGTAGAATCTAGCCAGTATACCATGGTCAATGACAAGGGCCCCAAATTTGATGGCTTCTCTTATGAATTTTATAAGGTCCTTTGGGATTGTGTTGGAGAGGCCCTGCACAATATCTAACTTGAAGCCTTCCAATCCAAATCACTAGGAAAATTTATCAACAAAGAAAATATTATATACATACCTAATTTTAAAGACCTAAAGGATATTTTTAATTGAAGACCAATCACCTTGCTCAATTTCTAGCTTATAAGATGATTTTCAAAACCTTAGCTTTGAAATTGTGTCATCTCCTTCTTCAAATTGTGAGGCTTGAGAAAATTGGTTTCATTAAATCTAGATATATTTTAGATAATATAATTGCAGTTTGTGAAGGTATGGAATGGGCTAGGCACTCTCATAAGAAGGTTTTATTCCTCAAAAACGATTTTTCTAAGACCTATGACCATATTGAATGGCCATTTATCCTAGTCACACTTTAGGCTCTAGGATTTGGGCTTTTGCTTCATTCAATTAGTGACTATAACTTTTGCAAATGCCTCAGTTTGCATTACTAAATTAATGGTCAACAATATAGTGCCTTTGAGCTTTTCAAGTCCATTCACCAAGGTTGTATCTTAGCTCCAACTCTCTATGAGTGTTAAATAATTTGGTTACCTTTCAACTCACTTAGTGTCTCAAGGGCTAGTTAAAGATATATCCCTACCTAATTCCTTAACTCAACTTGTCAATGGCCATTTTACGAAACATTATTTTCTCACACTCTTAGAATTGGAGAAAAATATTAAACAAGCCCTCAAGTGCCTTTTTTTTTTGCAAAGCTTCTAGATCTGCCATTCAATATGTATAAGACACATATTTATAGATAATCCTTCCTCCCTTTGCCTTCTTGGCTCAACTCCTATGATTGTAAATGGATTGGTCATGGAGAATTCTTCATATTTTTGGGCATCCCCTTTGGTTTCCAAGAATCCTAGGAATTTTATGACAAGTTGTTCTCACTAGAATAGATGAGAAGTTTCCTTAGTAGATCACCAAGCCCCTCTCCCTAATTGATAAATTTTAGGCTTGTTCCAAGATTCTTGCAATCGGTCATGTTTATTATGGTTCATATCAAACTCCTTCTAAGGCCTCTTACATGAAACTAGAAAAGCTTCTTCATGTTTTTCTTTGGGCTTCTTCAAATAATCACAAGGGATTTGATAGGGTGGCCTAGGAATTTTTCTATCTTCCCTAGGATTCTAGATGTTTGGGGCTTTTAACTACCCAGTTTCAAGGTTTGACTCTTGGTGCTATGTGGATCATCTATGCCCTTCAGGGAAATGAAGCCTTGAAATTACTCATGTGAATTTGTGTCACTTCTGGTCATCCTTCTATACAACCTACTTGGAAGGGGATTAGGTTTCAAATGCTTCTCACCATGAAACATTCAAAGTAGATCTAAGGGACTTTTATGGTAAAAAGTATTTGAAGAGTATGGAATCCTTGGCTTCTCTAGAATGGTTTTGAATTCCCTAATGGGATATCCATTAAAATTAGCAAAACATCTGGTGGTCCCCCATTTTACAAGCTCATGATCACCCTTTGGCAAAGATACCTTGGGTTCATGCTTTAATATTTCACCAGAAAGGAGTTAGAACTCATCAAGTCCTTTCCTTTAGAGCTATCATGAATCTTCTATCATGGAATGAAGCTAAATCCAATTTTCACCTTTCTAATCAGGATCATGGAACTTTGATATAGTCGCAAGGGAAATTTTTACTCATATGATTCACAAAAATGGTATCAATTCTTACAAACCTTGGTGAAAAGATTGGAAATGGGGTCTAAACACCACTTTTCAAAATTACAAACCAGGGCTTGGATATCTTTGGCTCTCT
>VDFB02190861.1:0-11020 GCA_007258455.2 Sequoia sempervirens | reverse complement strand
ATTTTCCCGGACTGTTTTGTTTTTCCGGATCTGCAAAGGATTAGCAGTTGTGATGAATTCTAATAGTTTTATATGATATTATGCTAACCTTTGGTCAGATTATTCCTAATGATTGAGTACTAATGAAGTCTTTCATGGGTGCACGCCGAGTTGAGCAAAGCTACGGTCGGGAAATCTAAGGGTGGCACAGGAGGGTCATCCATCTCTGAAGCAGAACGGTTACGACTAGATATGAAGAGTCAGCTCCCCGAGAGCAAGGTGTCTTCTCTGTGGGCCGAAGTATCTGATACCAATGTTGGGGCCCAAAAATATGAGGAGTTCAAGCAGAGGATGACAGAGAAGGATCTATCAGCTCTGAGGCAGGGAATGATAAAATCTGGACTAGTGCATGTGGCAGGCTTCCCTCCGGCGGTCCAGTGTTATGAGCTAATTCTCGAGTGTGCCATACAGTATGACTTTGATACACAAAGGGTGGTAAGTACTGAGGGAAGATTTTTGGCAAACTTTAGTCCTGTCTCCATTGCACAAGCTTTCAGCATGCTGGATCTACCATCAGTATGTGCTTTGAATATAGATACTGCCAAAACGTATTATGAGAATGAGCCCATCAAGGCTCAACAGATGATTAACTCTTGGTTAGAGAAGCCAAAATCCAATCATTCCAAGTTGCCCAAACAGTTGCATAGGGTTAAGTTCAGATCAGATGTATATGATGCCATCACATTTCTAAGCAGGGTGGTAGGATTGAAAAGTGCAGGGGTGTTGGAAAGTTGGATGGTCCATGTGATCACCAAAATTGGACAAGGGACCAATTATCACTAGGTAGGGCTCATCAGTGCAGAAATTGACAGGCAATTAAGAAATGTCCTGGAGACAAAGAAGTTCACTATGTCCTCATATATAATGTATGTGTTGGCCATATCTTACCCATACAAGGGTCTGAATCCGAGGGGGACACTTGGACAGGATATTATTTATGAGGTCTATCCAGAATTGCATCTTGGGCATAAAGATTACAGAAGGGCTAACGATGCATTTACGATGCATATCACCCAGATGCTTCAGAATGCTGAGCACATGAGGTTGTCCGACGGAGCCAAGGGGCTTATAAAGAACTACGGAGCCTGGTTCATCCAGTTCCCCACCTTCACCTACCTCAGAATTGATGGATGTCTGGTTACTCCGTATAGGTTGCCTCGGTATCCCACTGACCACATTGTTTTGTTAGAAGTTGTGAGGCAAATTTGTGAATTTGATGTCGTGGTAAAGAGACAGAAGTACAAGACAAGCTTTGGTGGAGACTTCCCTCTTGGGATCGGTGTGGCAGAAATGTGCCCTTCTATCCAATCAGCCCACACTGCAGGTGAAGAACTGGTGGCATACGGTTTCTCCTTCCATTTGAAAAGGATGAATTTTGACATAACTGGAGAAGCACAGAAGAAAGCTACTAGGGAGTACAGGCATAAGGATGACCTAGAGGATTATTGGGTCAATATTAAAGATGACCTTGAGGCCAAAAAAAAGAGATACTCTAGGCTTCCTGTGGGGGCAATTAGACAGTATAATGTTAAGTTGATTTTGGATCAACTAGATGATGATGGAAACCTAGTTCAGGACCACACCTATGAGGCTGTAAAGGATAGGTCAGTCGAGGATATAGATTGGAATGAGAATGAGTTTACAGAGTTGGAAGACTTAATGGCTCCCGTCATGAAATTCACCTCATCTTGGATAAAACATAAAATTTGGGAGTTGGAGAGTGCAAAGGTAACTTGTACTTTCAAATTGATGGGGAATCTCAATCCCATTTCGACTTCTGAGGAATTCGGGGAAGATGACCCCAAAGGGAAATCTGTAAAAACCTCACCATTCAAGATAAAGGTCAGAGGTCCTAAGGAGGGTGAGTCCGAAGCGAAAAGGAAACCAAAAGGAAAGAGGAGATGGAAGACTTTGACAATCACCAAGTCCTTTGATGAGGAGGAAATGGAAAAGGCAAAGGAGGAAGATGCTCCTCCACCACCAAAGAAGGCAAGAACAACTTGAATTGCAAAGAAGAAGGGTCAGGGTGCTTCGAGTGATAAGCCTCCAATTGTTGGTGTAGAGAGTTTAGGAGGGGAGAAAGCAAAATTCTACACAAGGAGATCCAGGACTCCCTCTCCAAAGGACACTATGCCAAAGGCGGATCCTCCGCCAACGGTGCCAACCGTAGAACCATCTAAGACTGTTTCTCCTCTACCAAGTGCACATGAAGAGGAAATTCTGGAGGCACATGAAACTAGCGGAGAGGCGGAGTCCTTCAAGGAGGGAACTCTCTTTGGTGAGGCAGTGGAGCTCGAAGCAGAAGAGGTTGAAAAGCTTCCTTCTCCCCTAGTGCAGTATGAAGATTCTCTAGAAAATGGCAGGGGTGACGGATCCCCTGAGTAGAAAGAAGATACTCCTGTTAAAACCCCATCACCACTGCAACCAGAGGCGGAGCTTGAAGAAGCTGACCAGGGTGAGCAGCTGCTTGAAAAGGAAGAAGACAAAATAACTACAGAGGAAGAGGAAAAAGTGACAGAGCAGCCGGAGGATACCAAAACAAAGGAAATTCGGGTAGAGCCTGCAGCCCCGGACTGGCTAGAGAGAGAGCTTGCAAGAAAGAAGCAGGTGGTTATCAAGGATACCCCCTTAGACTGGGATGAAATGTTGTCAAAGATCGGTAAAGGAAAGAAGAAGAAGACAGCTAGGGTAATCTCAAGGGTGGAAAGAGATGAAACAAATAATAGGGTTATCCATGTTGCCACCCCTGCTGCTGACAAAACAAGAGAGGAAGTCATCGGTCAAGACTACCATGTGCCGACGATTAACCTAGGGCTGGCATCCATGGAACAAGATATAGAAAAGTTTGAAGGGTCCAGTGCGGTGATTGTTGACAGATTGAAGAAAGAGACCCAAACCAAGCATGAACTGAAGAAGGAAAATGAAAGGTTAAGGAAATGTTTGGAGGAGGTCATGAAGCCTTTGTAGTCCCTCCATCCTTCTTCTTCTGCCACTCCTGGCTTTCTACCTAAAGAAACCATCTCCGGAATTGAGAAGTTGAAAGCCTCAACTCAAGCTGCCATAGATTGGTTAATGAGTGTGCAAACTAAAGGAGATGATACCATCAGAGACATTCTTTCAGTTGGAAAGGATGTAGCCAGGGCTAGAGAATTATTAGAGCAGGTAATGTCCCAGGATAAGGAGGACATAGATATTTTGCTGCAGAAATCAAGGGTTATCATGGGACATGGAAGAGAACAATTGGCTAAGGATGGAATTCTTCCTTCTTCCAGGTTGGATGAACCCTGGGAATGGTTCGAGGCACTGCAGATTAGGCAGAAGGCCATGAAGAAGATTTTGAAAAGAAAGAAGCAGATTGATGGGGATCTCACTACAGTATACGATGGATGCATTGCATTCTTTGAAGTGATGACTGGCAGGAGGAAGATAGCCCCGAAATACATGAGTCGTGAGCAGCTAAAGGAATGGTGGCATGAAGTTTATGCCCCAGATGCAGAAGGAGTTGTAACTGCCCACCAGCTTGATGATGCGGCCACCTACTTGGCAGTGATGGACAAATATCTGGCCCACAGGGAAGATTGGAGTAAAATTGTTGACCAGTCCAAGGAGGAGATTAACTCTATTAAATGTCGACTAAAGGTTTTTCCTTTGCCACCTGTCGTCGTGTTGGATGGAGCATTCTTGAGGGTGCAGGGTTCATCTGGAAAGAAAGGACAAGGGAAGTAGCAGTTAATGTTTATTTTGAGATTTTTGCTTCTCTATTATCATGGGGCATGCATTGGACAGGACTGCATTGAAGATTGTGTCAAGGCCGACCTGGATGATGGAATTTAATGTGTGCCTTAGTTTGATTTTTCTCCTTGGCCGACCTGTTTTGGGCGGGTTTTTATTATTTTGCAAAATGTTTGGCTGGGCCGACATATCTTGGGACTTGCTATTAAGGCATTCTTGCCTCATTGTAAAGAGTTAGACATTGGTTAGCTAAGCAGTAATAGAGATAAGCAAGAGCAATAGTTAGAATTTTTTAGTCTTTTCCTTGAAAATATTGTATCAGAACAGTTGAATTGTTGCAGCATTTTGGTGATTAATACAATTGAAGACATTGTGGTTTTCCTGGTGAAATCTCTTGTGTTATTTCATCTTGCATGGTTCCTTTGTTCTATCTTTCAAATTGCTTAGAAATCTAGGGTTTGATGTTCAGAATTAAATAGTTTTAGTTTGATGAATAATGTTTATTGATTTCCTATTTGGAATGTTTGTAGCAATCTCTGGTCTATACTCCCAGTAACTACCTGATTGTAGTAGGCTGGTGAAGTCAACCTGGACCATACATTTTTATGTGCTTAAGTTCGATTGTAGATGCTTGTCTATGATTTGAAAATCTATATACCTTAGAAGATTGCACTGTTCTTGTGATATTGCATTGTGGGTTGATCAAGGATTGGTTTTTTGAGATTGGTCCATTCCAGATATATGTCATTAGCATTGCTCATTTCAGGGATAGTTTAGATTTTATCATATCTTCGCCCCCCTTATCTTTTGTTGTTTCTTTATCATTTGGTTAGACTTAGGATTAAAGATCATTATATTGCAAGATCTGATAAATAGGAAGATACAGTTTGCTTGTAGTAAGGTCCGATTGTGATTACCAGCATTTCACATTTTATCTGAGTTGTTTATGCATTGTTATGACCTAACACCCGAGAGACCTTGGGGTGATTTTCAGTGATTTATTATTGAAAATAACCTTTTAAGAGAGATAAAACATTGCATTATGTCTGAGTTGTTGCTGTGCAGAAAACACCATCAATAGATTGGCGCTAGAAGGAGGGCCTGAATGAGCACACTGGATCATTTCTTGAACGCCATCTCTCTAGAGAGATATAGGAGAAATACCAGATCTACCATAGGAGAGGAAGATTTAAAGGAGCTATAGTTCCCCACTAGGTCAAGAAGGACTCGAGAAGGGGGAGAACCATCATCACCCATCCCTTCACCAGCATCATCCACATCTTCACATCCTGAAGTTGAGGCTATACCCATTCCTGAGGCCATTCCTGTTCAACAACCTCAGCCTGTCAATAATCAACCGCTACCCCCACTCTTACCAATGGCTTTCCTTGCCAACAATCAATCCCCTTTGTCTTTCAATTCTTACAATGTAATGCCCAAAAACCCTGAGCATTTCTATTCAAAATTCCATGTTAATGACCCAAATAGGACTGTAGAAGAACACATAAGGATTTTCCAAACCTACCTCAAGGACAGAGGGATTGTTCATGAGGACGTCACCTATAGGTTGTTTTCTTATTCACTAGGAGAAGAGGCATTTTACTGGTACAACCATCTCCCTGCTGGTTTGATTCTTAATTGGAATTACCTTGAAAAGGCCTTTCTACAAAAATTTAGAATACCCATCAGTGTCAATGAGTTATACTTGCAATTTATCAAAGTTAAGAGAGAGGTTAATGAACCCATATCCAATTTCAATAATAGGTTCCATCGTGCATTTACCAGAATTCAAGACCCATATGTTTTAGATGATGATACAGCCCTGGGAGTCTATTATGAAGCTTTGGACAGCCTAACAGCAACCTTTTTGAAATGGAGACCCAACCCTCCAGGTACCCTAACTGATGCTTACACAGAAGCTGTTAAGCTCAGTACAAATCTAAGACAACACCTGACTGGGTCATTACCTTCTCTGGGACCAGTTGCACACCCCAACCAGATTCAAGCAGTAAATCAGGCTCTCACCAATCATACCCCAATCATGAATCCAGTTCTTCAATTACCTATGGTACCACACCCTGGTCACCCCATGAGCCAGATCTCTCCTGTGGCAAACTTACCTCAACAACAGGTTAATCAGCCTATCTACCAGTCCCAACCGAATAGCTTCCCTGCTTATCTGCAGAATTCTGAGGTGTTGCATCAGTCTTTGGGATCTGCCACAATGCCTGTCCCTCCTCAGAGTAACCCGAATCAGCTTCCTTATCGAGATCCAAATAGGGAGAGGATTGATGAAATGGCTGAACAAATAAAGAAGCTAAATCTAGAGGTGACTTACTTAAGAAATCAGAACAGCCAACTACAAGCTGCCTGGAAAGGTATGCAATCTAATCAGAGCAGAGAGTTTTCACAAGGGCAGAATTTTGACAGGGGACAGCGTAATGACAGAGGATTCTATAATGACAGGGGATATAACTAGGATAGGGGTTACAACAATGATAGAGGTTTCAATAATGATAGAAGGCAGAATTTTGATAGAGGCCAAGGAAGTGGATCAGGATTTGATAAAAATCCATCACAAGGACAGAATAGAACTTGGAATACAGGGCCTAATAATGGAGGAATTCCCACCCCATTGGATCAACCTGCTAATCAGATTGTTAATCAACTTGTAAACCAGCCAGTCAGTCCAGACAAACCTCCTAACGGTGTATATCTGGCTGAAGCAGCCCTATCAGGATGGTGCAGGCTCCATAAGACAAGTCAGCATTCAGAATTAGAATGTCCAGAGTTCCAAACTGCTGCCTCTATTTTTCAGTATGAGGTAGAGGACAATTTGAATGGATAGGAGATTGTTCCTTCCAACTCCTATGATTCTCCTGTGCTGGTATTAAATCATGCTCCTTTTCCAGCCAGTAAGGAAAATGTACCAGAAGAACCTGATTCTCAGGAAGTTGAAACAGATCAGATTTTTAATGGAGATGAAGTAGCTCAGTTGTTTAATGAAGATACAATGAATAAAAATGGGCCCCTCGATCAGGAGGAAGCTTATGTTGAAGAAGTACAGATGTTTCAGAGACAAGGATTGAGAGATATGCCTCATAGACGTCCACAGCCTGGAGGACCTTTCACCACTTCCATTCCTCCCAACAACTTCAGTACTACTCCAGATCCTAATACTAGTAACAACCCATCTTATCCACATGTCTCCAAGCAATATCTATCAAAGGAGAGACAGACTCAAACTGACTCACAGAAAGAGAAGGTTGTCCAAGCTGGCAAGGATAAGGTGGAGGAACCATCGAAGGAAGTCTCTACTGATATGAGTGAAGAGCAAATGGCCTCATATGTTGTAGAGGAGTTCAAGAAATTAAAGGTAAATCTTTCTACATTTGAGTTATTAAGGTTCCCTGCAATTAGGAAGGCTGTCCTAGGTACCTATGATTCAAAGTCATTAGACAAGCTTTATGGAGAGCATGTCAGCCAGACTTCCAGTTTTCAGTCTGTGAACACACAAAATCAAACCCAAAATAGGACTAACATGCCCCCTGGGGATAAAGGAAAAGAAAATGATAGAACTCAAGTGGCTCAAGTAGACATTCAGCCCACATTGTTCTAAGGGAAAACAGAAACCCCACCATTTCTGATCTCTGTCTGAATCTTTGGTAAGAATCTGCATAATTGCTTATTAGATTTGGGTGCTTCCACCAATGTGATGCCATTTGGAGTTTGTAGAGCTTTAGGAATTACACTTGCTGACTCTCAGAAGAAGGTGACCTAGTTAGACAGAACTGAAGTAAATGTGGTGGGAGAACTTAACATGATTCACATGCAGATAGCTTCAGATCCAAGGATCCAACAGGTTATTAACATTCAGATAGCGGATATTCCTGATGCATATGGTTTGATTCTAGGAAGGGATTTTATCAAGGCTCTGAATGGGTATGTGTCCACTGATCACTCTCACATGTGCTTCCATGGAAGGGAGTGCCTAACCAGATCAAACTTGAAAGGGAACCAAGAATGAAGTACATGATTACAGAATACCAAAAGACTTCAGCAGAAGTTTTGATATCAGAAGTCAAAATAGGAAATTACATGCTATCAACCCAGTATGAGGAGTCAGACGCGGAGGAGGTGTTGATGCTACATACAATTCCTACCGATGTGGAGACAAGGCCTAGCCATGTTAAAATTTTGACAGAATCAGTTCACGAAGAAGAAGAACCTAAAGACAGCCAGAGCAGCCTATTAAGCAGTTTTCAAGAGTTCATCAAATAGTGTATGGAGAATCAAGCTCACCTGGGAAGAAGGATGAGCTTTAAGGAATTACTCTTACCAGATTGGTGTAGAGTCCATAACGCTTCCCATTCAGAGTTGGAATGTTGTTTGTGCCAGACAGCAGTAGAACAAGTGCAGAAATGTCTAAGCCCAGCTCAGGTTGTGAAGGAAAAGATGGATAATCTGCAAGAAAAATATCAAGAAAAACCTCCTGTAGCAACTGAAGAGTCTTCCAATACTGGGAAGATAAAAGATATGACAAAGAAAAATACCCCTGTAGAATGCTGGACTCTCAAATTTGATGGATCCAAATCCAAGCATGGAGCTGGAGCAGGGTTTGAGCTGATCAGTCCAAAAGGTAAAAACTTTTTTGCAGCCCATAGACTCCAATTTCATTGCACAAATAATGTAGCAAAGTATGAAGCATTAATTCATGGACTTCTCATGGCCCTTAAGAAAAAGGTTAAGATTCTACAAGTTTTTGGAGATTCAGAGTTAGTAGTCAAACAAGTGAGAAAGTAGTATTCATGCCATGATAGGAGAATGACTAACTATAGACATAGAGTGTGGGACCTCATTGAGGGATTTGACGCTTTTAATATCCAACTGATCCCACGAAAGTGGAATCAAACTGTTGATTCTCTGGCTCAAGCAGCCAGCACTCTGCAGCCTCTATCTCTGTCAGGATTGAAGAAGTTTATTGTTGAATTAACTCCTGTACCATCAGTCCTAGACAATGTGACTAACTTTCAAGTGTTTGAGGATGATAAACATATTTTTGACTTCATCACAAATACATATGTTTTTGCTTCACAGATCATTGATGAAACAGAACCGCAGGAAGCAGAATTGGATCTAGAAGGTGTACTGAATCTAAAGTCTAATACTATTCCCAGGGGAATGGTGCAGTTGGAACGAATTTTCGATATGGATAAGATTAGGGGGCAGGAACAAGGGTCCAAGAAGGAGTCCATCAGTGGATAGTGTGACCCTCACAATGTGGGAACTAAGGACAATATTAAGAATATTTTCATTGGCAAAGTATGCACTCCAGAAGAAAGACAGGGTATAATCAGAGCCCTACATGACTTTCCAGATATAGTAGCCTGGAGTTATGAAGACTTGAAGACTTATGATACATCCATTGTAACTCATACTATACCCCTGAAGCCAGATGCCAAGCCTTTCAGGCAGAGACAGAGACCTATCAGTGCATTACTGGAACCACTAATACAGAAAGAAGTCCAGAAATTGTTGTCCGCCAGAATCATATTTCCTGTCAGGCATTCAATCTGGGTAGCAAACTTGGTTCTAGTAAGAAAAAAGAATGGAGAAATTAGGCTCTGCGTTGATTTTAGGAATCTAAACAGGTCATCAGAAAAAGATAACTATCCAGTTCCCTCTTTGGACGAGGTGCTTCAAGTGGTCAATGGTTCTCAGATGATGTCCTTTGTAGACGGTTATTTAGGATACAATCAAGTGATGGTCCAATATGAGGAAAGACACAAGACTGCTTTCACAACTAAGTGGGGTACCTTCGCCTACAGGAGGATGCCATTCAGACTCATTAATGCAGGAGATACATTCCAAAGGGCTATGGACATCGCCTTTAAGGAAATTATAGGCAAATGCATCATCATTTATATGGACGACCTAACTATTTTTTCAAAGAACAGAGGGGATCACATCTCAGATTTACGCAAAGTGTTTCAGAAGTGCAGAGAATTTGGTATATCCTTGAATCCTAAGAAGTGTATTTTTGGAGTGACAAAAGGAAAGCTGCTAGGACATGTCATATCAGAAAAAGGAATTGCTATAGATCTAGAAAGAGTGGAGGCCATATTGAAGATTCAACCGCCTGCCAACAAAAAGGAGATGAAGTCCTTCTTTGGTAAGATTAACTTTGTCAGAAAATTCATCACTGGATTTGCTGAAATTGTGAGCCATTAAATGCTATGTTGAAACAAAATGCCAAGAGCGAATGGACTACAAAAAGCTTAAGGATGCCTTTTAAGGTGAGATTAAGAGAGCCATTGTCGATGCCCAAAGATTGGTGAGCCCATATTACAACAAGCCCTTTATATCTATTTGTTTGTTTCCAGACCATTCAGACGCTTTAGAATGTCGGCTACGTAATTTGATGAGGGGAATGAGCATCCCATTGCTTTCATGAGTGCACCATTAAAGGATGCCGAGTTGAAATACCCAAGTGTGGAAAAGCAAGAATATGCCCTTGTTCGAGCAGGAAAGAAATTTAGGCATTATGTCTTCAGAAATAAGGTGTTTGCAATTGTTCCTGATTTCGCAGTTAAGTTACTCCTTATGCAGAATGAATTAGGGGAGCGCAGAGCTAAATGGGTGACCATGTTACAAGAGTATGACATTGAGATCCAGCCTATGAAACTGGTAAGAGGGCAGGGACTCACCCAGACTATGGAAGAGATAGGCCCTGAATTATCTGTTCAGAACTATAATGTTGAAGAGGTTTCCCCAGACGGCTGGTATGATGATATAGTGTATTACCTGTTGAATCAACGACCTCCAGCTCACCTTAATGCAGTACAGAGGCGAGCCTTAAGGTTGAAAAGTGACGGTTTCATGTTGAAAGGAGTTGTTTTGTATAAGAAGAATCATGAAGGTATTTATTTAAGGTGTCTTGGGAAACAGGAAGCTGAGAGAGTGATGAACGAGTTCCATGAGAAGTACGGTACTGGTCATAGTTCAGCTATTGCTACTGCAAATCAGATTTTGAGGGCAGGGTATTACTGGCCTACATTGTTCAAGGATGTTCATCAACATGTACGGACCTGTCACACTTGCCAGACTGCAGCAACAAGAGAAAGGTGTGCAGCACTTCTGCTCCAACCGGTCACTGAGGTAAAACCTTTTGCTCAATGGGGTATGGACTTCATAGGCCCCATCAATCCACCATCCTCTGCAGGACACAGGTACATCCTCACCATAACTG
>VDFB02190860.1:0-17528 GCA_007258455.2 Sequoia sempervirens | reverse complement strand
TTTTGGTCTGAGCCTGAGACTTAGGGTTTCATGTTCGTTTGCCTTGGGGAACGAGCCATCTCCAACGGAAAGCAATTCAGAGAGTGTGGAATACCACTTGATTTATTGCCACAGAGGTTTTCTCATTCAGAGTGAACTACAGAGCATCAGAGAAATTCATACCATCAGTTATTTGCAGTTGTTTGTATTCAGATACCTTCTATCACCTTGGGCGTACTTTATTCAGAGGTTTAGAGGTTGATCTGAGGAGGCCGTACAAAATAAACCAGCTGCTGTACTTGGCCGTACTTCTGACAGGCCGTACCCTTGCATTTCAGCCATACTTTCTTGCTTGAGAGAAACGCCTTTATCAGAGGTCTCCAGTTTGCAACAAAAGAGGCGCCTATATCACTGGAACATTCGGTGCATGCCAGACGAAAGGAAAGAAGCCATATTCATTTCTGCCGTACTGTTTGTACCTTCAGCCGTACCAGCAAAACAGGTTCTTTTTACAAATTAAAAATCATTGTTCTATCTTTGCATATTACCAGATCAATGTTATATGGTATCATTGGATAAATAAAGGATACGCCTTCATTATTATTGTATTTTCTCAAGCAAATTGAAGACTTAGGATTTTTATTGAATTTACATTAAATTTCTGTCAAAGCCGTACTGTCATTAAATGCATTGAAAACACAAAAATTGCAAAAAAATCACAAAACTTCAGAAAACGTCAGAAAACCTAAAAATATCAATAATAAGAATAAGAATGGGGAAAACCTAGGGTTTCTACAATTCGCATTTTATTTTAAGTGTTAAAAATTGAAGAAGGAAATTCGTGGTTTGTAAAAAGGTCGAAGTTCAAATATTTAAAAGATTACCATATAAAATATTTAACTTATACATTTGAAAAGAGGCGAAATACTTTTAAAGAAACTTTTGGAAAAATTCGAATTATAGCAAATGAATGAAAATAAAGAAAAGAGGAAACTCTCCCGTGGAAATGGCGGAGGTCCCTGCACAGCTGGGAATGAAAGAAGACAAATTCAAAGCTCAAAAACCAGAAAATAGCAACAAACTACTGAGCTGTGTCGATTTGGAACTTGACCTAGAACGCAGCAAAAATATCATGGAAAATTCTTACGCCTGGCAAGAAAAACGTGGCTGTAGATTTCGTTTTTATTGCTAGTTGAAATATTCTTCGAATTGCTGGCTGTATAGAAGTCGAATCATCATGAAAGAACATGACTAAGGGTTTAGATGAATGGCAAGTAACATTTTGACTGAGTAAACTTTGAAATCTGTCAATATACATGCCCAGAAATGGGGAAACTGTTTTAACTGTGGCCTATAAATACTTCACAAACTTTCATTCAAAGGCACTTCGGATTTTCTCTTCATTGACGTTTTTAGAGAGCTTATACACTGCAAATTTTGAGAGCCAATATTGTGAGTCTGTGTTAGTTATCTGTTTCAAGTGTTTCAGTGAGTGCTGAGTATTCTCAGTTATAAATTACTGAGGTAACAATAATATTTTTTATTTGGAGAATTTCTGAGTGAGGATACTATTGGCTGAGATCAACAATAGAAGATTGCTAGTGGAGTATTACTGGAAAGGAGCTGATACAGAGAACTTGGACAGTATTTGACAAGCAATTGCAGCAATACAGTCTATGATATTTTGTGAGAATTAAGAGTCATTGCTGGGCAAATCTTCTATAGTGGAGTGCCATTGTATCATTGTGAAAAAGTGATCTTGGAGTTCACCGTACTCTTTGAATATCAGGCATGACTTTCTATTACTTTGTAATTTATGTTGAAAGATTGCATTTGCTTTATTGTGTGTTTGAGATTTCAAATAGCTCAAAGTTATTTAAGAACTGATTGGGCAAACTTTATTTGTGCATTCCATCTTTAAATTAAGGGGATAGTGAAAAGAGAATCAAATGATTTAAGAGCTAAAGGGTAGCTTTATTTAATCTGCATTATATAGAAAAGGGTTTTTATACGTATTTGATTGTTTTTGCATACTTTGTATGATCTCCGTATATGGAGAATACGTAGCTGTATTTATTATCTACTAGGAACGAAATGATGACAGAACCAAGTATGGTCTTAAGCTTATGTTGTTAGGTTATTTGTGACAAGCTATATACTCCTTGGATAAAGATTTCCTAAATTAGGAGTTAGGATATAAGACATTTGTTGACTGTTTCGTTTCTAATAGGATAGTATGATTGTAGGATGTCTGGGATGACGGATTCATCCATTGGAGGACATAACCTATGCGTAGAGTAAGATAGCCCCAAGTCAAATCGACCCTGAGTAGTGTTTATGATAGATGACCTTCATTCGAAGTACTGAATGAGAATACTTTGGCCAAAGTAGTGAAAGGTACGACATCCACCTAGATGTGAGATAGTTGAGACTACACTGTCAGTTCATTGTGATCCGAGTACTAGTTTGTGATTGTGAAATAGCAAGGTACTAGTTGTGTAGGACACAGCACTATGCTCAGTTGGTAATCGTTAAAGGATACCCCACCAATCTCTTCTTCGAAGGGAGGACCGTTCATTGTAAAATGATCAAAAGTGTGTCCCGCATTATAAGTCCGTGGTTACGGAAAAAGCTCGAAAGGATGCTTCTCCCCTCCACGCCAGTTTTATGTACTACATCTAGAAAGGATCTGACCTCGACCTCTTACTTCTATTTGTGCAAAAGCTACTTAGCCATGTAATGAATCGATACTTTTAACTCATCACTTATATTTGAAATGAAAAATGAAATTCATATAAAACATATTGTAACTTGTAAATGAAGTTTTATCAATAAAGAAAGGAAGAAATTTTATTGTATTATCTTGTTATTAGCTTTACATGCTCTTTAAGTGAGAATTGGTGTTTTAATTTATGCAGAATTGGGTCGTAACACAACCCCAATTCTTTCTGGTGTTGATCTTGGCCTTTAAAAGGGGTTTCTTACCTAGGTGGTGGCCTTTGTTTCCCCTCCGGCTATGGCAGCTGCTCTGTCGTCTGTTAGGGATGGGTTCTTATCTTACACCAACCTTGTTAGGGCCATGTCACATTCTCTTCCTTGTAGTGATGAGGGTTCACAAAAAATGCTATGAAGGGGCTATAGCTCCCCTTGCCCAAGTCATGAATGCTTTGCATTCTATTTCGTTCCCCCTTGTGCAAGACTTTGATCTCTCATGTTTGAGAGGGGAGTTGGCTTTGGGTTTGAGGGAGGTTGATGTGCCTTCTCCCAACTTTGTTGTTGGTCTTTGTAAGGGGTCCCTTGCCTAGGAGGCTACTCAGGTTGAAAATATTGGTGTTCACTTAGTTGGGGGCCTTGGTGTGCCTTCTCCTTTGTATGTGTTGCATTTTAACAGTGGAGCTGTCACTTGTACTAAGGCGCCCCAAGTTCCCATTTTAGTTCCTCTCGTGCAAGACCTAGTGTTGTTCTTGTCTCTTGGTCCTAATGAAGTTTGTACCTCATTTAGGATTCATGATGCTATAGTGGACAAAGCTTCTATTGGTTTGCAATATGCCCTTATTGGAAGACTTTTGACCTGACATTGATGTTATTCCCTGGTGGACTTCCAAAAGATAGAATGTTTTAGGTCAAATTTGTGTTCTTGCTTTGTTAAACAACTTCCTCTTATTTTCTTTTCAATCCTTGGATGACTATTCAAGTATGCTTCAAGGAGGTCCTCGGTTTCTTGATAAGGCTCATCTTCACTTAACAAGATGGGTTCCTAACTTTGATGCTACAAGAGTTAACATGGCTTCTATTTGGTTTAGGCTCCCTAAGCTTGTGTTGGAATTTGGGATGATAGCATCATTCAAGGTATTGCTAATGCTTTTGGACAATGTGTCGCCAATGAAAATGCAACAAAATATTGAACAAGTTTCATCTTTGCCAAATTTTGTGTCTGTGTTGACACTAATAAGGTTTTGCCAAGCAGTATCAATTTGTGCTCCAACTTGGGTGTTTGGGTGTAGAAAATTCATCATGATTTTTCTTCATTGGTCAAAGAGAACTCCAATATGAGGCAAGAGGTTGTATTTGGTTTCAAACTTCCTTGACTATTGGTGTGGTGTCCCATTTCTTCATGTTCATTGGCTTTGTATCTTGTTGTCTTTTTTTGGGGGTCCTTTTTAGGCCCATTTCCTTTGTCGTTTGTTGTTCCATGTTCCTTGTTGATCTTGTTGTAAAAGGTTTTAGGCTCCTTTTAAAACCCGTTTCCAATTCATAGCTCCATTCCAAGTGTTTCTCTTAATTAAAACAAACAATAAAGCAAGTGTTGTGCTAGGTCAACAATACTCTTGATTTTGACATTCTCAATAAAAGAATTGTTCGGGTTGGCTTAGTTGATATTCTAAGATCAACTACTGATTTGTATATTTTCCATGGGCTCAAGAGTTGTTTTGTGTTAAATTTTTAGTACAATATAGCTTTATCTTCCTTTGAAGCATAATATAAAGAACTTGTTATAATGCCAATTGTGAAATAGTATGATGATGTCGAGTTTTGAGTGATTTGCACGTTCCTCAAATTATATTAACTCCCACATTTTTATGACAATCAAGGAGTCTTCAAGTTAGTGAAAAGCCATTTCATCATGTACTCACATTCAGCATATTGAGGTTCATCATCATTGTGAACTCCGTTTATCATGCTCAAACCAAGCATATTGTGGCTCATCATTAGTACATTTGACAATTGATTGACATTAATGATATTTATTTAGATGATTCCACTTCTTAAGAACAATCAATTGATCTAATGACTAAACGTTTGTCTTTTCTCTTTGTCAATTTTTGGGACAAAATTATAATTGTCTCTGATCTAGACATAAAATAATGTTGGAATACACTTTTTACACAAGCATTTATTTCTTATGTTAATGATGTAATACACAATAGATTAGTTATGTCCAAAAGGTAACTTACAATTAATATACAACCAACTTATAACTTCCTAATTCAATAATAAATACAAGCACATTCATTGAAATATGTGCCATGCAAACCTCTCAATCCTTATGCATTCATTTTTCCAACAATCAATAGGAAAACAATCTACTATAAACTATTGTATTTGACTTTTATAAAACTAATATTAAATGTTGACCCAAAAAATAATTGTAAATAATAATTTGAGCTACAAATATGAAAATCACATACATAGTATTTCAAAACATATGAAATAAGAATAATTGTCATATGCAAGCTTTATTCCTGGTGATATCGAAAGCATAATAGCATTAATTAGCAAAAGAAGACAAAAAATTAAGGACTAATTTTATTTTCATTTGGTACTAATGTGCTATATGGTATGGTCAGGGCTTAAATTTGATGTCCGTATAACCATATTTAGAGATTTTTGCCCTAAAATACAATCGAAATTTTAAGAAGATTGTATTAGATGAAAGGAGAGATTTTGGATAGACTGTCAAAATTTATATAGAATTATAATGATATATATATATATATATATATTATTTTACTTACACTAAGGTATATTATAATGTTTTAAGGGTACCTTTGAATAGATAACCGTCGTTAAAAAATTTGTTGATAGGCAAGGTTGACCGTCAAATTGAAGCCCTGGGTATGGTGGTCAAACCCAAGAATTTTGCCTAAAACACACTTTTTAAAAAAGTAAAACATACTATTTGAATACCGTGTTTTATACCCGTGAAAACAAAACATGTAATTGACTAAAAACTAATGTAGCATTTTTGGGTTAAGGAAGCATGTTAAACATTTTTAGCATTATCATTTGAAATTTTGATGGTATTGAACGTTTGAATGCTGAGATTTTTGACGTGCGTTTACCAGCATTTTCATCATATTTATAAGTTTAAACTTTAATACAAGTTTTATGTTTATTTTGATGTCTACATGTTATATGTAGCATGAAAATCAACTCCAATTTTTCACTATTTTTATGCCCAATATATTATTTTAAAAATCTGTTTTTTTCAAAATTTTCCCACTTTTAACTCACATAATTGAAAAACTCTCGACTCATTCGCAATAGAGGTATTCCAATTTTAGTAATAAAAGTAAAAGAATCAAGATGGATTAGGAATTCTAAGTCTTCTTTGCGACTTCAACAGTTTTTAGAATGTAATGATAGATAGCATCACTTTTGGAAGGGAAAGCATTCATTTTCTTCAATAGAAAATATATTATGCTCTTATTCCTGCTCACGCATAGTTTCAGAATTATTCACAAGCATTCACGATATCTGAAAATAGACATAATATAATCATAAGCATCAATCTATGCCTAACAGAAAATGACTTGATGTGCCCCTACTACATAAATTCTGTTACAATAATTCAAACATTCTATAATTCATGGTGAGTTAAAAGGATAAATAAACCATAAGTTCATAAAAACAAATAGAAGATAACACAGATCCTACCGGTAAGTTTCGATCACGACCAAACTTCCAAAGAGCATAGTTTGAAATAATGCGGTTTCTCTTAGAGGTCAATTGGCCTTCATGCTTTTGAGCATATGCTGTGAATAAATGTCGGCTAGAAACATATTTCAGAAAGGCATCGCCAAGTGTCTCAAGGGATTCTAGTGACATGTTTTCTTGACATTTCTTGCTCGTTAATGCCTCAAGAACCTGAAGAAACACAGACAGGATAAAAAAAATACAGTAAATATGAAAATATTCCCAGGATTCAGATTTTTTATTAAACAAATAGTTGTCAAAAATAGCTTATGATTCTGTCATCAGCTTTAAACAAATAAGATGATGTTAAATAATTATTAAATAATTATAGGAAGACCTGCACAAATTCTGCTCTGTTTAAAATAATATATAACACTGCTTTTTGAAGAAAAAGTATTTTTTATAACATTTGTATCGGGAAAGTGTTATTTTGAAGTCAATAAAAATATTGCTAGCATACAGCGTCAGAACTGTTCAGCTAGTTTAAATTTTATATACTTAAAGGTAAGACATCAAACAAGAAGTAGGTGTAGCAGCTGTAGTTTTCCCTGCAGAAATGAAAATATGTTCATTCACCCCGGGAGCTTTTATAAATCACCTTCGACAGTTGATATTGATTTTCTTCTTTAGAGATTTGTAAGTTGGTGGTAAGGGTATATTTCTGAGAGTTCATTATAATATTAAAGCATCCACTAAGTAAAACACATTAATATCATTCCTACCTAACAAGTGTTTAAATGATTTAAGATACTTTCACATGTCGCCATTTTAAAAAAGACTGACAATTTTGCACCATAAAAAAATGATATGAACTCATGGATATGCTTCAGTCAGCATCAAATTGTCTTAATACTAATTTCAAAGAAAATTTCCACCAAAATATATGAACTTGAGCATGGGAATCATTGTATTTCCTTAACTGTGTTTTAGAAAGGTAGATGTTTTTATATCCAATCTACTGTAATACCACTTTCTAGTCTTTTATATTGGTGTCTAAAATACTCACACGCAGATTAGAATTAAGCACAAGCAAGTAATATTTTATTTTATTGTTAACAGTTGAGTTGATACAGTGAATGCTAGTTTTACTAGATTTTTTGCCAAAAGGATTTCCTATTGGTAATAATATTGTTATATTATGAATATATCATTATTATTTTTTCACTGCATTCAAGGTTCTGTTAGTATTATTTTTCTTGCATTGGTTTAACAGAATTATGTATCTTTCCCCATCGATGGGGATGGAAGGCCTGCTCTGTTGATGCTTCAAAGATTAGGAAAGAAGTTCAATGGAACACCCCTTTGCCCTTCACCCTAACCCCCTGCCAAGCTCCGCCCTGCCTTGTCACTCCACCCAAAAATGCCGGTATAAGTTGAATTTCGATGGAGTATCCAAAGGAAATCTTGGGAGCTTCAGGAGCTGGTTGCATAGTTACAACTTACAAATGAAGAAAGCAAATTGATTGGAACAGCTTCTAGAAAAATTATAGAGGGAACCAACAATGAAGCAGATGCCCAAATCCTTACCCTAGGTTTACAAATATTCAGTGTTTATGGCTGCAAAAAGTAGAAAGCGAAGGACATTATAAGATAATTGTGAATGCAATTAAAAAGAAAAAATCGTAGAATTGAAAAACTAATAATTTCCTCCTGCAAGTTTGGCCACTCCTAGATTCACTGGATAAATATTCCATTCAACACATATTCAGGGAAATCAATGAAGAAGCAGATGTACTTGCCAATTCTGCATTTTTCGTGTTTGGAAAATTAATAATCTCCTCTTTGGCCACTCCTGGATTCACTGGATAACTATTCCATTCAACATATATTCAAGGAAATCAAGGAAAAAGTAGACATACTTGCCAATTCTACATTTTTCTTGGTTCAATAAAGTATGATAAGCACTAAAGCTGATTCATGGCCAAAACTAAAACAAATGCCTGAGCGGCATTCAAAGAATGAGATGACAATTTCAAACAGTCATCATGTTTAATAGCGCTGTAAAATTTGTGAATAAAATCTTTCAACCAATACTCGTATGATTTTGTTTGTGCCAACCTTTAATTCCTCTTGAATGCGGGCTGTGGAAGACGCTAAAAGTAGGTAAAAATAATGATGAAATAGACTGCCTTCACCTTTTCTTGTGAAGCCCATTCCCAAAACAATCACAGCACAATTAACTTTGAGATTTTTTGAAGGCAGAATTTCAGAGATGAGATTTAAGATTCTTCAAAACTCAGAGTGGTATGCTCCTTCATGCAATACAAGAATTCATGGCAGCTAATTACTAGTATAAAGCAAATACTGACATCTCATCAATGTTCTTAGCAATGCTTCTAGACATCGGTGAAGATAAGAAAGTGGTAAGAACAATGGCCGAAAAGCTGATAAAGAGTTACTTTCTTGGGTGATTTAATGATGCCATCTTAACAACGGTTCATGGAGCAGGGCTTCCTCCTTTGGGTTGGAAATTACTGATAAATGGTGGTGTCATCTGCAGTCCATGGAGACCATTCATCGTAACAGGCATGCCACAAAGAGAGACGGAATGGTGCAGAAAAGCTATAAGGAGAACAACATTTATAAAGCAAGAATGCGTATGGAGATTTCAAAAGGTATTAGCTGGTTGAGCTCACTCATATCTAACAGTTCTGAAGAAGAAGCTGATAAGTAGTCTTCTAAGATATGATGTTGGTGTAGTAGAATATAGTCATGTTCATAGATAGATAAAAAGAAGAATGTAGTAAATTGAATAGACCCTTCAACAGGGATTTTGTATTCTTCCTCTATTTAAAAAATAAAAAATCTTTTTGGGTTAGATCATAACCCAGAACAGCAGATAATGTGAAACATGAATTTTTTTCTTAATTATCATAAAAAGGGAACAGTCCCTGAGACCATAATTTACTGATAAAAAACATCTTTACTCAACATTCTGTAACTGTAAAAATTTGCAACTTGGGAAAAGACCTATGACCATATTGAGATTAATTTTTTCCACTTCAAAGAAAGCATATAGTTGGACATAAATTCCTTTAAGCACAATAAAGCAAGATATTAGATAAGACCACCTTCAAGGTTGAGATGTTGTATGACCAATGTATTTTCTCAACATAAGAAAAGAGCTACCATATCAAGATTAGATTTTTCTACTTCAAAGAAAGAATATGGTTGGAAATAAATTCCTCTAATCACAATTAAACCAGTTACTACATAAGACCACCTTGAAGGTTGAGATGTTGTATGGCGGTGGCCAATGGCTTGAAAATATCTGTTGCAACTGAGCTGCACTAAGTACACTTTCAATTCGGTGCATAACAGAAGGAATGAAAGAAAATGTGTGTAGGACACTTGTAGATATCCCATAATGTATTGGCTTGCAAAGCTCTGGTGGTAAGTGCACCTCAGGATTGGTCACTGAATCTGGAAAGTCGTACAGGAAAAGGAATTTAAAATTAGAAAACATCCAACTTGTAAAGCAGATTTCAATTTCCTCCTCAAATAATAGAAAATTGAGAATGAATTTCAACACATCTCTATTATTAAGAAACAGAACATTGCCTTGAAGAATCATTCATACAGAAACAAGCCTATTTTTTATCAACCAACAATTTAACTACATGCAAATTTTTCCATATACATATCCAAACTTTACATCTATTAGCATCCCACATAAAATAGTATAGCTTTCAGTGTTCTATGAAAACAAATATGGTGACTAAAATGCTTACATAAGCACTCAACACGGATTCTTTCCCAGTAACAAATACGAATTGTGTAAACACTAATGCATGAGTTATGATTAGCAGCAACCTTATATTTGTCATATGCTTCTTAAACTTTTAGCTCAGAATTTGATATTACAATCATAAAATCAGAACTTCCATTTTACAACAGAGTAGATTAATTGCCTTCCTTCTTTGCATAGGCATTGGGCTTGTAAAAAACTGAATCTATTCAACTAAAATTTCAGAGTTTACATATATCAGCCTTTCTCATACTTATCAGTCACGAACTAAGCATCCTAGAATAAAAATGGCATAAAAAATAGCATTTACCAAAGATGTTGGAGCTAAGCATCCCATAACATGAAAACAACACAAGCAAAACTACAGAGAGTGAAGAAAAGGACGTAAACCTTGGTTATATAATACAGTTCCAAACACAATTAGCCATGCAAGACGAAGAATCCTTGAGAAAACAAGACACCAATGGCAATGAAAGCTGAATATAAAAAATGGAAATCAGCATTGTCAAACATTCATGTCAAAGGTTTGGCCAATATTAGATCTGATAACTTCCATAGGACAATTAATACAACTGAAGGAGCAAAGCCTGATAATCCTATGTCAAAGTACGATCTAACCATAGAAGCTCCCACAAAACCCAAGCCTCACAAACCTCTGGAATTAGAATTCACAAACAAGGAGTTGGATTGTCCTAGAATAACCCACTTTGCAACAAACTATATCATGTTGCCATTTTTTATTCAATCAATGGCTACTTTGAAGCACATGTTTATTAGTGAGAAAAAGTCCACATCATCATAACTAAGACCAATGAAAGGGTGGATGTGGTTGATTGGATTTTTGATGAGCATAGCTTCTCTCTTTCAACAAAAGAGATCATAGAGGTTGGTTCATATTTGATATCTTTGTTATATTTTTGTTTGTATTTCCATTCTATTTGCTTATTTTTATTCATAGTTATTAATATTAATGTTTAATAATAATTGTAATTCACAAATCCTTTAGTTTTCTCCTTCGAATTGCTGATGGGGAGAAGTCCGCTATTATATATATATATATATATATATGAGGGCATGGGTTGGGCCAAGGAGGTCATTTCCATTTATGCTATATATGAGGGCATGGATAGGGCCAAGGAGGCCATTTCCATTTATACTATGGGGTTGAGGTTAAGTATTGCCTATATGGGACATCATTGATCATCAATGGCACCTTTATTTTCACAAGCCCTTACATGCAGCTACCTATTTCTTAAATTTGGCATTCCAATTTTGTCTAGATTTCAAGGCCAATGAGGAGGGTCTAAGTGGGCTCGACAGACTCATAGAGTAGATGGTACTTGATCCTTAACTTACAGTGAAGATAATATATGAGATTGAGATCTATAGAATTCAATGAGGGACCTCTTTGCACGAAACATATGCAAGATGACTCAAGTAACATTGCAGCTAGGTTAGTCTATTAAGGGCATAAATTAAGTTTAAATTTTTTTAAAAAATCCCTTTTTTTTACATTAATGTTGAAACTCAAAGTTTGACAATGAGATTGAGTTTTTTTCCTTCTCATTTAGATGCAAGGTGGGAAAGGTTTGATACTAAGGTGCTAAACCTTTAGAGGATTGCAATTCGTGTCATAAGCCAACCATGCAATGCTTCAAGATACAACTGCAATCGGAGTATATTTGAGCACATTCACTCCAAGAAGCACAAGAAGTTGTCAGTGGAAAGGTTGAATGATCTTGTTTACGTTCATTACAACATTTTCCATTTGCCTCCATCATGTGAGAAACTGTAGTATTCCTCACCCCTTCGAATAAAATTTTGCAATTTTCACAAGTTTGACTATGCAAGCATTTTGTCAAACTATTTGTAGCAGACTAATTTAGAGATGTTCCCAATTGTTTTGCACTAATTCACCGAGCTAAATTTCTAAATGCTTTTATGTCATATGCTTGTTTGAAGTATTTTCATGGAGAATGCAAATATTAAATTCATATACCTTAACTTAGTTTATAAGTTATTTCATTAAACACATGTCTAAATTCACTGAGAAATACATGTACACATTCATACATTTACTTACAATGTGCAGTTCATAGAGGAAAATTCAAAAATCAATCCTATTAGTTGAACAGTTCATTCAGGACATAGTCTCTTACTTGGGCAGCACTTGTATTCAAATATCAGCAACTTAATACTACTACAGCTTAGGATAAGGAACTGCTTCCTTTGTCTTGATATTCCACACCTAATGAGTAGTTTGATGCCTTAGTATTAAGGCAATGGCTGTCTGATATGCCTTTCCTATCATAAATCACTTAGCCTTTATTAATGAAGGCATTGTCTTTGCCACATCAAAGCAAAGGAAAGTTGTGCTTAATTCTTCATCTACCCATGGATAAGGTAATAGGTGGCAGACTTAACAACCACGCCAACAATTAGCTCCTAACTGCCTCCAACGTTGATGTGACACTATAAGGAACATGACTTCACAAATGGTATTGGCTGCAACAAATAAGGAGTTAATGTTCCTTAAAGAATACGCTTCTTGTTGTCACGACTTCCTTCCATCATCTCTATACTATTCAAGAATATATGTGATGCTCCTTCACACTAGTTTGAAATATTAAGGAGCCATATGAGGTTGCCATTGACCCAACTATTTATATAAATTGATTTCCTTAATGTCTCTGCAGCCAGAAATGATATGGTGTTTTAGGAAAGAGGTAATACTATATGTTCAACCAAAATATTGCACTAGTTAATTCAGGAAATATCACTGCAATTATTCCCACAAAACTCCTCTAATCCTATTTATCCTGAAAACTTTCTGACTTGATATCAATCAAGCTCCTAAAATTTGTCTTTCAAAAGGCTTCTTGAATTTCCATAAATCGCTCAACTTTATCATTGAAACATAATGCAAATTCTAAGTGAATCCTCCTCTAATGGAAATTTCTTCTGATGAGAAGATGTCCCTAGATGTACAGAAGATGTAGGAGTGGACATCAGGGGATTGGAGTTGCATATGTTTCTCCTTCAGATCTGTATATGCTTCTCCTTCAAATCTGCATGTATTTCTCCCTCAGATCTCCATATGTTTCTCCCTTAAAATTTGCATGTGTTTCTCCTTCAGATCTGCATATGTTTCTCCTTCAGATCTGCATATATTCTCTCTAACATCTGCATATATTTATCTTCTGTTATACTTCAGACTTCTGCCCCAAAGGGACTGATTTATCTTTTTCTTCCCACCATACTTTTTCATTCCACAAAACATTCTTTATATCTTCACAAAAGGTGGTCTACTTAGATGCATTGCTTCAAACAAAACTCTTCATAATATACCTCTTCAAAGTGTCTTTTCATCTCAAAAGAGGGCACACCATTTAGGGGTCAGCCCCTATAAGGAATTATTTATTTATTTTAAACCCATACAAAAATGGGCACCACATTAGAGGGGTCAACATGACATGGAATAATTTAATTTAATTTTTAGCAACATAATGAGGGTGTTAAATTGAGAGGAAGTTGGCCAGCATAATTAAGATATTAATTTTTTTGTATTGTTGCCATGTAAGGATAAGGACTTCCCTTGGAATTTCAATCATGATATGTCTTGAATTCCATCACCTTTGATATCAATGACAATAATTCTAACACGTTGACTCTCTCATCTTGATCCTCTCTGATGGTCGGTCAAAGGCAACTCCCCGAAGCCAAGGGTGGTTGTGGTGCATGAGAGGGCTCACCTTTCTCCTAACTGCTCAATACTAGGCAGATTTTGCTGTGTAGGAGAAGGTCTGACATCACAATGACCATGATCCACTATTTTGTCTCCTATCGCTCAGTCCCTCGCCACACCTGGAGCAGTGGGTGAGGGAAAGTGGCACCTGCACTAGAAGCCCAAGTAAGTATAGCCGGCGATCAATTTGCATGGCATCTATAGGAAAAGTGTGTAATGTCCCTTTTTTCGGCATGATCTTGTTTGATAGTGGTTAGCCTATTACTTAGACTCTCGTAGGCTGACAGGATTTGTTTAGAGGGTCAGTGGCCTTATTTGGTGGGTTTTGTCGTTTTCATCCTTTGACTTCAATGATTGGCTCACAGTAGGTCTTGGCAGTTTAGTGATTGACAGCTTCTGACGGCACGTCAATACGGATATTGATATTTTAGTGGAATTAAAGTGTTTTAACTTTATTTGACGGAATATTATAAAGTTGACTCGACTTTATAATAAAGTTTTCACTTAAATTTATTTAAGTGAAAAATAAAACACTTTATAAAAGGAGCGCTCATAAATTTAAGTGAATGACTATTGAAAAGGTGAAAATACATTTTAAATGTATTTTAAAGAGGAAAAGTCACGTCATTCTCTTGAAGTGCGTGCCTTTTTGGCTTTATATGCAAGCCAAGGAAAAATCGAACTCACTTTTGATTATTTGATATTTCCTCTTTGGCTTTGGCTTGAACGTGGTTTCTCTGAGACAAGGGTTTCAGAATACTTCATCTCTGGAGAGTGACAATTCTTCACAGATTTGTGATTGTGAGACTGTGAAAGATCAGTTGAATGATTGCAACCATGAGAGCTTCACTTCAGGAGTTCTATAGTGCTTTAATCTGGATTTTTCTGTGCAGTGTTCAGTAGTTTACAATAAAGACAGGAGGGTTTCAGCTTCAGGGCGTCTCCTTCAGGTTTTCTACAGTTTTCAATATCCATTCTTCAATGTTTAGCTTGGGCCGTACCTTTCAACCTTGCAAATCATACCTTCTGGAGGCTAGACGTGTGAAGTATCTTGATAAAACGCCTTCTCTTTGGCTTCAGACAGTGTTCCATTCTTGGCATCCCTCCTTCACAGCTGTTTATATCCAGTCTCTATTGGGGAGAAGTTAGATATGTAGCTCTGGCATCCATTTCTATCAGTTTTCACCATTTCCGGCTGCCAAACATGGATATTTTCTTAATTAAATAATTTGGAGGCTTACGGGTATGTCTATCATATGCAATCTTATTGTAATGGTTATTTAATACTATCTGCATTTAAACTTGGTCAATATTAGCTCAGTTTCTGGTTTTATGAGCTTTTATATGTTGCGCCCCTTCTATTTCTCTCTAGAAACTTTCTTAAAAAATTAAAAAAACACAAAAAGATAATCAAAACAACAGGGGTTTGAAGAGGAGCCAGTTGGGCTCATCACAAAGTGATGTCCCCAGGTAAAGTGCCTTCTGCTGGTATGGTGACCTTGGTGGGTAGAGTGGATTCCACTAACAATGTTATTGGTGGTGAGGTTGGGAGTGTGGTTGGTAGTGTAACTAACAGTGCAGCTATCAATGTAGCTGGCAATGTAACTAGCAATGTATTTGGCAGTGTGGCTAGCAATATGTAAAGTCCCTTTCCCAAGATGGCGAATCTTTTGAGATTGTTCACACTTTGACAATGCAAGCACTTTGTCAAATAGTTAACTTGATTGTTGTTTTGAGTTGGTTTAAGTTGGTATTAAATAGAAATAGCATACAATAGACTCATCATATGAAATACTCATTAACTTCAATAATTTAGAGTATATTCATCAATTGCCAATACAAGGGAAATATAGAAAGAATAATCAATAATGTAATTCTGAACTTTATTATTTCTATTCCAGAAGGAGCACTTTTAATAACATATTTCAGAATTACCTAATAATCAATCTCTGACTTGGAAATGATATGACAACCTTCCAATTATCAGTTTGGTGCATTAATAAACAATACCAATAGTTTGGAAAGTGGCAGCACCTTGATAGAAGCCATGACTTGCACTAGACACCCACTGCTACTATGACGCTGGCAGCAACAAAGAAAGGATGAATAAACTCCAAATAAGGCAGATACAATCCTCTTTGACTAAGTCTAACCTCTATGCATGAATCTCAAGCCCAAAATATGCCATCCTGACCCTTATTGAAGTTCCAGGACTGACTAGGCAGTAATGCCAAGGTGGCGGTGATGCAGGTAAATATGATATGCTGCAGTTTTACTGTATCCGACCCCAATAAATGAGCATCGATTCCTTCAAGCTAGGTGATATGTAAGCTACAACCACAATTTGGAAATAGAACAACTCTACAAAAATAATTATCCCTGGTGCATATATCAAAATATTTCCCACTCTGAATAATAAATCTGATATAATCGACCATCAAATTTGAAGAGGGTTTTGTACTTGATTTGTACAAGATTTACCAATAACATTGCAAATTTGCCTCCGAAGGAGACTCACAAATTTGAAAAACAATCCGAACTCCACAGGCTAGGTGGATAGTTTCACCACCGAACCCTGTAATCCTCAAGATCCCTGAACTTCACAACCAGCAATGAAGAAAATAATAAAAAACTCCAATAATAAATTGAGCCTCCAAAAATGAATTATTATATCTTCCCATGAAAGTGCCTCCAAAATAGCTTTCCCTCTCAAATATTTAAATTTAAATATTTGAGCTTTTGACTGTAGGAGGGAAATAAAATAAAGTGACTTTATAAGTATTATAAACTCTACTTAAGTCACTTAAAACAATATTAATTAATTAATATTATTCATATTATTTACTTGAGAAGAATAATATTAAATAATCAATAATTAATTCCCTTATTTTTATTCAATGGCTTATGGGAATTAAATAAGCCATTAAATCATCCAGACTATCAATTGGAAGGGGACATTACACAATGATAGTGGCAATAGGATTGTGCTAGTCTCACTGACGGGGATAACCTCTTCTATCTCAATTTCAAATAAGAACTATGCATCGGCAGCTAGTGACACCTAATTTGTTGGCGTAATGGTTGATGTGGACAACAACAATTCAACAGGTTCATAGTTGTCTTCAATATTGTCTCCCCTGTCGCCCGAATCATTCTTCCGCTTTCTTCTCTTCCTTGTTGGTTGTGTTGTTTCCTCCCCAACAAGTGCTTGCATATCCAAGGTTGTCCAATAAAATGTCATTGGCCAAGAAGGATCAAGCTATGACACCGACTAAAACTTGCCCCATTTTTCAATAGGAACCTTAGTATGAATGGCTTCCAAGAATAGAGTGATGGCATGTTGTGTCATGTAGAATGTTGTGCTTCTATGAAAGGAATTCTCTAATTCTTTCTGACAATAGTCTCACCTAGTTATCTACCCTGCCCATGCTTAAGCCAATAATATAGTCTTGTTACCCGAATTTCACCTACGGGCTCAATCAGGAAGGGCAATCCAATTTTAGGTGTTCTCAAAGACCAAATGGAGGAACATTTGCATCAAGGTTACATATTTTCTAACTTGTTTGCTTCTTGTGCAGC